>JAODUP010001198.1:0-178468 GCA_025642065.1 Paralvinella palmiformis | reverse complement strand
GTTCCCTAGAAAGATTCCCGACATAATCTTGCTGGAGTACAGATTCCGTACGTTGTGCTGTGATCACTTTTGTGTGCAGATTGTAGTGATTGTTTGAAATTATTATTGACTAAATATTTGTTTAGATGGAAACAACTGTCTTTTGAAACAGGTTTGCAAATTGTTGTGAAGGTGCTGGAATGAAACCGAGTATGTATATTTAGTATATTTTGAATGAAGACGTTATTAAAACAATGGGCCATATTTTCATCCGACTTGATAATTTTTGGAAGGACAGTCTAACGGTTATGTTGTACTTATTTCATAACACTGAAAACAGTCCTATTAATATTCTTTTTTGGTAGAGGCAAGGGTGCATTTAACTTGCATTTTGCTGACCTTTAACATTTCATAATGAAACCGCAAGACGGTACAGAACCGCTGTGTCTCCCGGTACCTTCTGTATCTATTCACAGCTTGCTTGTATACCCTTCTATGATAAAGCTCATGTAGTATCATGTTCAGTATCTTCAGAATTGACTTATTTCAGCCATTGTGTTAATCCTGTCAGCTACGGACCTAAAGGTTCGTTATCTTTTTTGCATACAACGTATTCAAAAGTCTGTGTATATTTAAAGGAGATACATAGAATAATTAGTCATGGTGATACTGGAGAATGGCGACTCTCTTCACAATTTCTTTTCGATGGGAATTTGTGAGAGTTATTCGCTAGTCATGTGTATGAGGACGCTAGCTGCATAACTCTATTTGATTGATGATAAATATGTTCTTGTAAATGCTATAGAAGTCTGAAACAAATCATGTTTATATCTTCACTTTGAAATGTATCCTCAAAACGTCTCCCTGTTACATCTCAGGATCATTTTCAAGCATAATGGCAGAAGACGGAGATGTGTGTACCACCAAAACAACCAACACAGTCCTATGTAACTGAGCACTGTTATTAGCATGCCAATTCGTTTAGTCTATCCATATATCAAGTGACTTGAAATGCTCCTGCGAACTATATTCAATGCCATAGTATATTCTATTAACATGAACTCAAACAACTAACATGTTACATATATTGTGGACTAAGGATGGTAGTTTTGATAATAGACCTGGTTTCGAATTTAGCCTTAGTCACATTGCGTTGCTAGTTCCAGAAGAGCTACCGAATAAGCTACACACAATCCGAGATACTAGACCGACAACATGGAAAGGGTCCATGACTACACAGGCAAGCAAAACAACCTAATTGTACCCAAATCCGAACTTAACCTTTTTAACATATTCTACTAACGTTGCGTGATGTCTTATAGCTCATAAAATACTTCACAAATCAGTCATTTTCAAACATACTTTCATGTAAATATTGTTATAACAATACAGTATCAATATTTAATTGCTTTGTTATTAATTGATAGATCATTTACATTTTTGTTATAATAATCTTTAATAAATATGTTTTCTAGTAGGAAACTCTGGTGTTGGTGTTGCAGTGTCGCCAGTTAATGACCCTGATTTGTGTGATAGGAGGTGCCATAATCTTCACAATTAATGCCATGGTGTTGGTGATAGTGTTGCCATAGTGTTTCCAGTTAATGACCCTGGTGTTGGTGGTAGCGGGCCCTTAGTTCCCCCTGTTAATGATCCTGATGGTGATGACTGTGATACATCAACTACCAACTTCTGCTGAGGTGGTAGTGATGCTCTACGAATTGATCCTAATGATGGCAATTATTTGTTGACCTGAAATAGTTGACATATCTGTAACTGAATGATTAATCCACTTTTTCTGATATTGGAAATCATGCCTGGTTCACTACGTCAAAAACCAAAACAAACCAGCCGCTTTGCATTGTGGGATTTATAGAGGGTCCGAGGAGTAATAATACCGTGATAATCCCGCCTTTTTAACCTTAGATGTCAATGTTCCGGATCTGTTATAATCATGCCAAAACCTAACTTCCGCGTACCGTATTGGCATGCCACTAGTAAGCGATATAAACATTTAAGTTGGCATGTGTTGGCTGCGGGATGAAACGCTGAGAAAGCGTTGGGTAGTTTTAATTTGAAATGACAATATATGTCCTCTTCACCCAAAGTGTATGATATAATCCTGATATGAATGGCCTTATATAATTTCGAGACCTACACTGCATTAGTATTTATCATCTTGTATTAAATTATGCACATATGAAATAGAGATCATATAACCATTGTGACAATTTGTAAATTGTAAATTCATTTCTCGATGTATCAACATATACTTGAAATCAGATTATTTTGTATGTTCTACTTGACCCAAAACACTATTTTACAATGGCAAATGCCACGAGAGAGCATCTTGGAACTTCAAGATTGACCAATCTTTTATGTTTGTCATTTATGGGCTGCTTACGGCTAAATGAAGCAAAATAAATCATTTAAATAAATATACCGAGCGAAATACTCGGGATTAACGAGATACTGTTATTATGTAGCATCATAACGATCGGTTTCGGAAACATAAACATCATCAAAAAAGTTTTTTCCGATATATAAATGGCTAAATATATCACGAAAATAAAACATGAATATTAATGGTGCTAAAAACAATACCATACAAAGCATCCAAGCTTTTCGAAATCATGGATGATAAAATATATATGAGGTAATAGTATAGGCTTATATTTTGTTAGTTTAGGTATGACATACAACTAAATATTTGATTTTTCAATCAATTTGAAATAAATTTCAGAACAATTCCATGTTGGTGTTTCTTTATTTTAGAATATTAGTAGGATCGACACAATAAGCATCCCGCAATGGACACTGGAAACTTCAAATCAAATTGTGTCCCAAATACATGAGTAATCTTTTGTCAAGAAGGATTGCACATAAAAAGGAAAATTGATGCATCAGATTAATTGTGCCATGAATAAGATGTACGAAATTATGATAAATGACTGATTACAACTTATGTTTCAACCAGTTGTGATCACTTAATTAATGCATATATTAAATCTCCAAACTAATGGTTATTTATTAATGAGGTTAATCAGCTTAATGTATATATGCATTCAAATCTAAAATATTTATCACTAGGTACTTGGATTTAACGACTGTACACAATCTTTCTTTTTTTCATTTTTGTGGCATTTTTATGCTGGTTAGCAGCATTCAAGTTAATCTAAATTACAAAGTAATTATTCAACAATTTTCTAAAAGAAAGTTTCAATCATCTGCGTTAACTAATTCTATTTATTGCCTGTAACGCATTCATTTCACATATTTGTGAAACATGTATCAAGTCAAATGTAAAAAAATCACATAAACACAGAAATGTTTTGGATTCGAACACACAATCTGGGATATATAACGCAGAGCACTATCCACTAGGATACCTCCATCTATAGTGCGACATTATACAAAATGAAACAATTTCCATCACACTGAATGGCCTTCGTAATCGAATATTATGCCGAAAGGATTATGTATTTATATATTTGTTTATTATCTCGGTTATCTATTCAAACTTAGCAAATGACATCTGGCTTAAAATTGTGAAACATATTCAGGTTTTTTGTGTTCAGCATCATCACCAATCGATCAACATATTTGTCACAAGGTAATAAATGGGATTTTTAAAACATGCTGGGTGACGATTTAAAATGATTTGGGCCAGTGAATTAAGACCAAATTCACAAAGTCTCATAAAGTGTAACCAGTTAATATAATAAATTTATCAGATGGAACATTGCAGCAATGCACAATGAAGTGGATTTAACTTTTAGCAATGCCATTATTTTAAAGGCGACCTCACATTAACTTCGACCTATTGATGTTTCGATCAAATATTTACCTCCACTATGGCCTCATGTCTAGAGTGTGGGACTATTTGCCTATGGTTATTGTCAAGCTGTGTTTATATAGCAACTTCCGTGTTTATACAGCAACTGCGCATGCATATGATAATCGGTTTATAGAAAAATGTTACTCGATTAAATGTATCTCTGGTATATAAGAAACAGTCCGTAGTTGTTGTTATTCAGTTTGGAGTGAAATATCGTGTATTGATTATCATCTTATTATGATTCTTCAGGTGTTTATTTTGGCAAATTGTCCTTACAAATATGATGTCAAGTAAAGATCGATGAAATAAATCATTCTGGTGACTGGATGTTTGAGAAGCAATGACTTACTGTGTTATCATTATCTAGGATTTTACTATTTCGTATCCAAGTCGATAAATATGATAGTCAGGATACTGTTTTCTGTGGCTATCGTGTCTCTTCTTTGCGGTTTGTTTCCTTTTCAGTTCCTTAATAATACTTTTGTCAGGATACCGAAGGACAGATTTGTATATTAAACGTCTTAACCAGATAATGAGATTAACACTTACACGTGACATTAAATATTATATGAAACAATTCATTATAACAATAAATGTAGATAACATTTAAAGACATTATATCCATTAAACTTATATTCGTGTCTACGTTTCTACGCTCCCATTTCTCCTTATACAAAGTGGTAATTGGGGTTGATCCATTGATTTCTGGAATTTGAAAGTTCTTACAATTGTGTATTACTAGCTTTTGGTGAGATTATCCAGATAATCTCGTTGAATAGGTTGATATCTGCAGTGAAGCATGATATTAACCTACAGCAGAGCTACACTTCTGGCACTTAAACCAGTGCAATCAGAGATCAGTGAACTGTGTCGACCTGTGTTCCGCACCAGAAGAGGAACCAGAGATGGGAGAAGTATAAATATGTCAATACCATGTGTTATGAGAAGAAAGTACAACAACAAAGAGGCCGATGGTGACAAACTTCATCACAGAAGACCACAGTTTCTCATCCTACTGGCTAATTGCAATTTTTCCGACAGCTACAAGCAACAAGACCAATACGACAACACTGTCTCTACTGTAGTTACAATTGTGACACGGCGGTTTTAACAGCCGAAACACACTAGGAATAGGGTTGTATGCTACAAAACCTGCAGACAATTATTAAACCCGTGAAAGATTGCTTGATGACGGCTAAACTTTTGACGCTTTTCTCTCTAAACTGCCGATCAGTGAAGAATAAAGCTTTGTCAATCGCAACATCGATATATTGGCTTTGACAGAAACTTGTCTGGGTACTTACATCGATGCCCAGGTATTGTCTCAGTTGGTACCTCCTGGTTATAATATTCTGCACGAGGCAAGACCAGATAAACGCGGCGGCGGTGTGGCGGTTATCTTCAGGGAGAGATGAATCTTGAATATAATCCAATCCACTAAGGACGGTATATTTACGCAATTTGAACACTCTGGATGGATGGATGGATGGATGGATGGATGGATGGATGGATGGATTGTTTAACGACACATGGGCACAATTGTTACCGTTTTAACGAATCTTTATAAAAAGTTAAAAAGCCGGATTACTGGCATTGATAAATGTTTGTATAAGCGAGGATGTAAATTGTTAAGTATAAATGGTAAATAATACATTAGTGTATAGGTGTACAGGCTCGTAAAAAGGATAAAATCAGATTCTTTATTGTCCAACAGGGTGAATAAGATGTGAAATATAGAAGGTAATGACTAGTTTTGACTAGAGGTAATTAAATATACCTGCTCCTATAGAGGAAAACAGATAAGGTTATGACATTGACTAGATGATACCACTTTAAATAAATTATATTAAGAAGAAAAGACCAGCTTCTCTTAGGAATCATGCTGACTAGATGTTACCACTTTAAATAAATTATATTAATAAGAAAAGACCAGCTTCTCTTAGGAAGTTTAAAATTGTGTCCCGGCCATAATATTGTCCAGCAAATCTTTTCCAGTCTATGCATGTTAGTAGTGTACTCTGATGTGGTGGTATTCCGAGCAATGAAGGAGGATGTGATCGACTGTCAGGCGTTATTGGCAGGAGATACACTCTGGTGGATCTTCTCCAGCCAAGAGGTATCTATGGGTGAGGAAAGAATGCCCGATCCGTAAACGGCAGAGCAGAATTTCCTCACGACGCCTTTCCCGACAGGGCCACATCGAACATCCTAATGCAGGCTGCAATGCATGCAATTTATTTTCAGATTGCAGTGACCAGAAATCTTACCACTGCTTTCTTACGTATTGCTTTATGATAGGTCGGAATTCAGTGAACGGTAGTGGAATGTTGATCTTCCGACCTTTTAGAGCAGTTTTGGCAGCCTTATCAGCGAATACCGACATGTCTCGGTACCCATCAGAATACTACATCTTTTGTAGAGTTTTAAAGGTGGAATGTAGTTCTAAAATAGTGAGGACAAGTATATTTTCTATGTGTAAATTTTCTATGGCTTGTAGGCAGGACAAAGAATCCACGCATATAATAAATTTGTCCCCAGTAGAGCTAATGCAATGATGGAGTGCAAGGTAAATAGCTCGAAGATCTACTGTGTATATGGAGGCCACGTCAGGCAGACGTTCCATCACGCACTGCCTACCACAAACGACAGCGCATCCTACCTATCGCCTTCTTTTGAACCATCGGTATAGATGAACTGATGGTAATCATATTTATTTTGAATGATGTGAAAACGGCTGTGAAATTCTGATGGACAAACATTGAATTTCTTCCCCGCTCTCAGACCATACCAAATTGTTGGTTCCATCATATCCTAAATCGGGATATGAGGTAAGCGTATATTTTCTATTTGACATTGTTCAATCTCCAAGTCCTCTCAAAGACCGAATTCTAATTCCAAAAGTTGGGATAGTCTTCGGTCTGAGTAACAAGTTATCTTGGAGTTTTGGATTGAACACCATATCAAATGTAGGATTTGCCGGAGTACTACTTAACTGTAGTGCATATTGCAATGCCAGTCGTTCTCTGCGTCTGTAAAGAGATTCCTCATTAGATTCAACATACAGACTCTCCACTGGGGAGGTCCTAAATGCTCTTATGGCTATTCTCAAGCCCTGGTGGTGTATAGGGTCGAGTATTGTGATATATGATTTACGAGCCGACCCCCAAACAATCGACCCGTAATCAAGTTGAGATCTAATGACTGCTCTATACAGACGGATGAGTGTTGTTCGATCTGCCCTCCAGTCAAATCGTGAAAAGACTTTTAATAGATTTAAAGATTTAGTGCATCTAGCCTTCATGTAATTTATATGTTGGATGAAGGAGAGCTTGCTGTCGAATATTACCCCGAGGAATTTAATTTCCTTTAAAACGGGAATATCTACCCCATATAGTTTTAATGTCGGGTCTGGATGAAATTTTCTTTGTTGGCAGAAGTGCACACATACTGTTTTGGACCTGGAGAATTTCAAACTTCCCGACGGTGATCTGAGGGAAATGACACGTAAATTGAAATGTCAAGAAATGACGAATAAACAGTCCTTTTCCATATGCTTCAGTTTACTTGTCCTGTCGGGCAAGTACTTGGGACGACCTACCTGTCCTGCATGCAAAACCAATTGTCCCGGACAAGTGTTAATGTCTGGCCATGTAATAGACTATTTTAGTAATGTAATGAGTCTATTAATTAGACTCTAGAGCCTAGAAAGAGTTATGAGTCTATTAGGTATCCCAACAGACGGTAAAAGGCATGACCAGATGCCAAACCTGGTGTTTTTACCGTTTATTTGTCTAACATTTATTCATATTTCTCTCTGAGCTACGTCAACAAATTTTAGGTTTTTGAAATCTTGAGTCTTTATTCTTTCAATGAGTATGCATGTTTATTACAGTGAGTGTGTATTAAGTAAATGACATGCCAGTAAACGATGTGCCTATCGAAGAGCACCAGTGCATTTCGGAAATGTTGTCGCCACAGCCGACCCGAGACCCCCCTGACAAACAGCGGTATTTGCCGCTGACCATTTACTCCCTATAATTGTCTTAGAATCAGCATTCCCTCAGCTTCTAACACAGTGCCAATAAAAAAATTCATCCACATATTCATATGCAACTGCAATCCATGAGCCCTGATTCAGACTGATTATTAAATGTAAACGTATCTATTGTCTTGGCATTTTTTTCGACTTTGAAAGTTATCCAATTCAGTCAAAATTAGTTTTCTTTGTTTGGTCTGAGTGAATTCTTGCTCTAAGTCCAAATCCATAACTGTACTAGATGTTGCATTTATAATCCAACGTGAGTTCAGCATAGGCAGTCCTGGGAACAGCAGCCTTATTCACCTTCAACCTTGTGACAGCTGTCCAGCTCCAACTTCAGTTGTAACAGGTCAGCTGAAGCCATATCAAGTTGGCAGGGAATGGTATCCATAGCCATGAACACTGACCAGAATAAGTACCACCAGCTGAAAAGCAATAATGAATTATTCTTAAATCACATATCATATGTAACTGACATTTACTATTTAGTCAAATAGATCCTGAGACTCACTGATTCAGTGTATGTCACTATGTCAGTATGTGTACTGTATTTATCTCATATAAATGTTATCACCAATTACTACGGATTTACTTCAGTGTAAACCTTTTTAATTTGCATAAGTATATTATAACAAGTATGGAATGTAATTATAATACAGTGAACTTTTAAATACAGCGACAAATTTGTATGATTCGCCCATTCTAAATAAGCCGAATTGCATAGATCAATGTATTATTGCCCAAAACAAGTAGTTCCGAACAGCTCTAAGACAAATGACAGGCGACCTGCATTTGTTTCTGCCTTCATTAATGATATTTATTAATACAATTTACATATTATCTACAACATATAAATTATTCTATACGCTATTTTTTCTGTAGGTTGTAGTATATCGATAAACTAGGCAAAACATGATTTTAGTACAGCAAGTCGGTTGCTACACCCGCCACATTATAGCTCAGTTTTAACTTTATGAAGTATTTCCAAAGCAGGCATCCGACTTCAAAGGCAAATATCCTCAAACCTACTTAAATATAACTAATTCAAACTGCTCTAAAATAAAATAGTTTAAATGATAATTAAAGTACATACCCCTTTACTGTCCGCAAAGCGGAGGTAAATTCGTCGTTTAAATCAATATCCATTACTATCAGTAAATCGGGACCTCCGTATTTCTGAGTAGAATTCAAGATGGCGTGATTTGCCACGGGGGCGCATGAATATGATGTCTTTGCCGATTAACCATAATATATATCAAACTACTATTTGTATAACTTTATAAAGTATATATTTCTCTTTCAGATGTTATATGTCCCTTTTTTGTTTTATTTCCACAAATATATTTGTTTTTCTTTTCTTAACATTTAATTTCGTTGTTTGGGGAACTCTTTATTTTCACACCTAATAGTGACATATACCATTAGAAAGCTGAGGGAATGCTGATTCTAAGACAATTATAGGGAGTAAATGGTCAGCAGCAAATACCGCTGTTTGTCAGGGGGATCTCGGGTCGGTTGTGGCGACGACATTTCCGAAATGCACTGGTGCTCTTCGATAGGCACATCGTTTACTGGCATGTCATTTACTTAATACACACTCACTGTAATAAACATGCATACTCATTGAAAGAATAAAGACTCAAGATTTCAAAACCCTAAAATTTGTTGACGTAGCTCAGAGAGAAATATGAATAATTGTTAGACAAATAAACGGTAAAAACACCAGGTTTGGCATCTGGTCATGCCTTTTACCCGTCTGTTGGGATACCTAATAGACTCATAACTCTTTCTAGGCTCTAGAGTCTAATTAATAGATTCATTACATTACTAAAATAGTCTATTACATGGCCATACATTAACACTTGTCCGGGACAATTGGTTTTGCATGCAGGACAGGTAGATCGTCCCAAGTACTTGCCCGACAGGACAAGTAAACTGAAGCATATGGAAAAGGACTGTTTATTCGTCATTTCTTGACATTTCAATTTACGTGTCATTTCCCTCAGATCACCGTCGGGAAGTTTGCTAAAAGACTAAAACCAACTGTGGATGTTGAATGCGTGGGCCAATCACAGCATGCGTTATCTATCTCTGCGGTTGTTTAGCCAGCTTAAAGTTCATCGTGGTTGGCTCGTTAATGTCACCTGGTCAGGGAAGTTTCAGTCCATGTGCTTGTGTTTACATCCGGTTTGCCTCCATGTGCTTGTCTTTCACAAATAAATATACAACAAACAAAAACACCTTTCTTTATTCAACGCTGCTAATAAATTGTAACTTCGCGTAATTCAGTGATATTGTGGAGGTTTGTTGGGACAAGTAAATTTCAGATGGGACAAGAAAAATTTTGCAGCACTTGTTTTACAGGACAAGTGGATCTCAAGAGTGTCATGCCCTGTATTATATTTATAGTGTCACTGCGGATCTAGATCTACTTCATCTACTCTAGTCATAGGTATGTGACAAAAAACATTTAGTTTAAAGATAGAGCACTGATTTGTAATACTCACTGAAGAACAATAATTAAACATTCCAATGGCATCTGTTTCATGATAATAGCTCAAATATTAAGGAAGTTGGAGACTTTTTAAAAAATGTCAGATTTATGGCTATTTACTTAACATGGAAATGAATGGGAAGATCTGTGACCTCAAATCCAATTTTCACCAAAAAAACTAAATGATGTCTAAAAAACTAAATGATGTCTAAATAACTGATTGCTGTCTAAAAACATAATTGATGTCTAAAAAAACTAAATGTCTAAATATGTAAATAGGTAACTGATATCTAAATAACTAACTACTGTCTAAATAATTATTTGATGTCTAAAAAAATATTTGATGTCAAAATATTTAAATAAGTAATTGATGTTTAAACAACTGACTGCATGATATATAAATAATGTCGATTGTCAACTTCATCAACGCACCATTAATTTAATCTTCAGCCGATCATTAAAATAAAAAAATGCAGCTAAAGAAATGCTGATCCCCGCAGTGCAGGCTACGTCCATGATCCAGAAAATGCATTTTAATTTGATTTATTTTGTACACTAAATATAGATACATATAATAAACATAACTTACAACTACATAGTCATAGATACATTAACTACCAGTGGTCCTGATTACATTTATATTATGGCTTAAGCAGATTATTTTTGGAGGTTGGCTTAATGGACGATGCTATTTCAGTGTCAAGAAATCCAGTCATCGAGAGTTGAAGTTTCAAGATGTTAGCAGCCATCTATATATTTGTAATTATAAACCCTTGCTCCATTTCTGTTATTGGACTCAGTAGCTCATTTAACGACTTTCAATTTTTGGCAGCATAGACATCTTGGTTTCATAGAAGAGTGTATGTTTATCATTGTGGTAATAATATAGGATTATTGAAAATGAGCTGAAACTGGGCATATTTATACTAATAATTGGATAATTACTCATTAATTAATTGATTTTCAATAGAGAGTTACCGACTATAACTGACTACATATACCTGTAATTTACATTATCTCGGTTATTGTCACTTTCGTGATCAAAACATGCCATCAAAGGCTCAGTAGTAGGCTACTTGACAATTTGTCTAATTCATTCTATGTTAATTTGTATGTGATTAATTTCATATGCAGTTTATGTGTGAAAGATTATTATAAATTGCCTTGATCTATTGCATGACATTACACAATTCACATTGGTATTTCCTGCATTCAAAACATTTGATATCACCTGAAAATACTGCAGGGAAAAATTAAGATTTGTAGGTGGGTTTAATGGCCGTTAATACCATAAATTGTGATATTTTAGGTCTAAAAACTTATCATAGCTTAATGGCCAAAATGCTAATATACTTGATTCCTTGTTTACCAAACAATGAGAGTATGATTGTTAACCTAAAATATCTTCATCACCTAAGTGAGCACAACTCACATCAGTTTGAGCATGTACCCTGAATTAAAGAGCCGGGAAGACCCCAAATGTATATATCACAACAGTGATTACATTAATCTAAAGCCTAGAACATTATTTTCCAGTGGATGAGGCCTAGATACCCTCTGGAGTGGCTTAAACTAGTTAAGCATAAGTTTATCACAAACGTCCTCTCCAAAAAGACGAATGACAAAAGCTCCAGATGAAAAGAGAAGTAATATCATTGTGATTAAGAAAGAAACAATTCAGCTCTTGGCAGTTCTATACACAATCTAGGGTTGTTAATGTTCAGGACAGTTAGACATATTGAAAAATGATAACTAACAAATAGTAATTCTCCTATCTTTAAACAAAATTCATACATCTGTACTGAATTACCATTAGGGCATATTTTCAGATTACGGCTTCATCCAAGCCAAACTTGAAAACATATGAACTAGGACTGCGTTAGCTTTAAAAAAATGTAATTCCATGTATGCATGATGTAATGTTTATGATTCTAAGTAAGAAGAACAGTTATAGATATGCTCATTTATTTCACTTCGTATGACATTTTGCATTGTCACATGGTTTATGACATCCTGGTGTGGAAGTAGATAATTGATATAAAATGTATGTATGGCCTAATTGGCATATGACATTACGCATGACGACACAGATTTCTGAATAGAGGGGAATCAGCGTTTTTATGAGCAATTTTCCTTGTGTCTTGGTTAACTCAACTGTACACACCTGTGGGAGTTTATGAAAAAGAAAAATGCTCATAGATATGAGCTCAGGGTGTTGACTGAGTTAAGAGCATGTGAATTTCATCGATAGAGATGATCTTAGTATTACAGCATAGTTCTCTTGTAAGTTCAGAAAAGATTACAATAGTTCATTGTTTTTGTTTTATTTCAGAAAATGTCTGATCCTAGTACTCCACGTCGTAGCAAGCGCAGTAGGGACAATCAGAGCAGCCCACCCTCAAAACTTGCCACACGTATGTATTTAGACATGTTTTAGCACATGTTTTCTGTTCAGAAAGTGCTATTTTTGAGAGTGGATAATCCAATTGTTGGAAATGCATCTAGCTGAAATATTTTGTTTATGCTGAATGTATTTTATAATTTTGTCATATGTGATGTTTCTTTCCAGCATCAAGTAGGGGAACTAAAACTGGAACAAACACCCCAGTTTCAACACGTGAGATGTTAATTTGTTACCAATCATAAAGAAATTTGTTTTTAGTTTTATTGCTAAAAGAGAAACATTTTAAATTTCACATATAAATGGTAAACAATAACAGATCTGAAGACCAAAGAAACGTTGGTCAGACAAAAGTTTCAGCATGTTGTAATATTTTTAGATCATAATTTAAATTCACTTAAGCATGCTTTTTCAAAAACACCCATTCAGATCAGACGGGGGTCAGTTCTATTTTATCAATTCCACTCAATTCTATTTGGTCAATTCCACATCAAATTTATTAATTCCAAATGTATTAATTCCAATTTAGTTTTTTACCATTAGTAGGTACTCTGAGTACCTACTTCGAATACCTACTCTGAGTAGTTTATATTCCAAGTAGGTTTCTATGGAAGAAATATTTCTGAATTAAAAAATTATATGGTAAATTAATTTGGGGATTAAATGTTCTGTAGGAAATTCCAAAAAACAAATTACCAGTTCCATTTTTTTTAAATAATCAATTCCGGAATTTATCCCGTGTCTGATTCAGATGGCATGGCACAATCAAACAACAATACTGTGTGTCTAGGTAGGCAAGAAAGAAGTTTGTAATCGAATGAAGTAAATTTATTAACATGTTTGATTTGATTGAGTTTGTTAGCATTCTTGCAACGAAAACAGTAATTGTATTCAAAATGTATATAATATTATATCCTTCCATGAACGCACAGAAATACCTTCTTGGTCATATAAGTCTCCTCTTTCTTTACACACAGAAAATAAATGTGTGTTGTTTATTATTGAGACAAAGTGTTAGACAGTAAAACAAGAATATTCACATGATTGAACAAATAAATTCATACATGATCATATTGTGATGGAACAAATAAAAATGATGTATTTTTAATGAAGTCCCCTTACTAGCAGGAGTGATTCAAAGGCATTGTACAAATAATATGTAATATAATAATGTCCAAAATAAAACGTCTGTAAAAACCCTATAAGATTTTAAAAGATACTTATTGTTTATCTGTGAAAGTGAGCTTGAACGGGTGTGTTTTTAGAACAGATTTAAGTTTTTCAAGGGACGACACATTTTTATTATCACCATAGATTATATGCATGTAACTAGTTGTCTGCTAAAAGTGTACTTCTGAGTGAGTTGACAATGACAACGGAATATACACGTCCAAAGTTAGGTGTCCACTGCCAGTCAGTAAAGTCTATTGTATAAGCCAGAAAGTAAATGTTTTTGATGTTCATGTTGATTTGCATGTGGGATGATGATGTCTAGCTGAAATGTTGTTTTTCTGTTATTCAATGCTGCTAAGCGAGAGTTCAAAGTCTTCAGGAGGCGATGACTTTTTAGTTTTCCTTGGTGTAAGATTGATATAAGACTCTGTACAACATTACTAATAATAATTAGATCAATCATCAAGAAATCCCATTCATTTTTAATTCCATTTCTAAACATTATTAGCCATTTTTATATTGCTACACAATTGGCAAATTCCATTGAGAAATAATTATACTTTACATTTTAAAACAAGGGTAATTCAAACACCATTTTCCATTTCAAACATATCATGTTCTATTACAAATTACAGGTTATTTTAAGACAGGAAATCTTCAGGGGGAAATAATGAAATTAGCTTTTGAAATAGAAATTCCACATAAGAACAATTCCATGTTTAACACTACAGGGTTATAACACGGATTAAAATTCATCATTACAGAAGCCCTTAATTGATGGCATGACTCATCGTTTGTAGGTCACTGGATGCTCATATTAGCATTATCAAACTGACCTAAATGCATTGGGGGGAGGGGAAGATTCCTCCTTTATATATATCCACCATTACAATGGTCAGACACAGTTGTTTCACAACAATGTCGTCATCCCAATCTAACCAAGGAACATATATAGATCACATAGATAGATCTGTCAATTCTAGATAACATAAAGGTTGTAGATTATTCTAAAAACCCTGTCAATACGTCCAGATTTGCTGATCTAACCGTTACACAAATGTGACTTATAATTACTAGCGACTTTCGGTGTGTTAAAAGTGGCACACGGAAATAGCATTTGTGTGATTCGTATAAATCCTGTAAAAAATATTTGTGTTATGTGGGGGTGGTTGTTTCTATGTTTCTTTCATGGTTTGTGTCTTTTAGCAAAATGGATCACTCCATGTAGCGAATACAAATCGGATGGTTGAATCCAGAAATTTACGACCCGGGTGATAAAAGTTTGGATTAGAGTGTCCAGACAGGCTCTCCCAAGGAAAATAGGTCAGAAGATGAGAGGTTTGTCTGAAACACAAGGATACCACAATGTCCCAAACACATTTGGCAACTCATACTGCGTATATGGAATCTCGGCGTAATAGTTTCTCTTGGCCTTATATTCACGCGTGGTTGAGCGTCACTGAGTGAAACGATTAGAGGCAGACAGGCCACGGCACGTGCCACACCGTGGGAGCATCACTCTTAGATGACCGGTGGTTGTCACAATTGTTTTTTACTTTGAACTCTGCCTGGTTTGTGGCAAGTGTGACATACAAATGAAATCTATTTTCTGTGGCTTTTTATGTTCATAATGTTGTCCGTTTGCTTGGAAAACGTCACCAGGCATGACCAATTTTGTGACGATATGCAGGAAAATATTCGAATGATATTCATTTATATGACTGAAATATCGAATCAAACAGCGGGTAAATGTTCGAATATGCGAATCGAATATTAGTCCGATCCTGACCGCATATTAGTAATTGACATTGTTGCTAATAAATTATTAATGAGCTACGTCATTTATCTCGTTGTGATTGGTTGTTGAGTATGGTTCGTATGCAATGCAATGATTCACAGTTATTATAGTAAAACAATTTAACTGTTAATTGAGAATGACACTTTTAAGCTAAGATGCAATAAAATGGAAAATGGATCGCTCTATGTAGTGAGCCATGCGAACGCGAACACAAAATCCGATTGTAAAATCCCGACTTTTTACGTCATAGGCAGGGGTTTCCCAAGGAATGTCGGCCTGAAGGCATTGAGGTATTACTCTCTGTTGGGGAAATGAGTTCTCAGCATATAAAATAATCATTTTCAAAGAGACAGCCTGGGGTAAATCCACAAACTACACAATCAGATTGGCAATCCTTGGCAAATCGATGCACCAATTAGAAGCTGACTAGCTTTAATTTAAGTCCTGTTTTGTATGAACGGTCATCGGGAGCAAGAATTTTAATTGTAATGTTTTACAGTACATCTACATAATACATATATATATATATATATATATATATATATATATATATATATATATATATATATATATATATATATATATATATATTAGAAGACGATAACAAAATGTCACCTAAATTTGTAGAAATGATAGTTGTAGTGTTAAAGATAATGACAAAGTATAAAAAAATAAGTGGAATTGGTCTTGGATGGAGCAGTCAGCTGGTGATGTGTTGCTGGATGTCTTCATTCACAAGTTGCATAAAGCTGGTATAGCTTACTGTCTGTGGTGTGAGTGTGAAATAAAGTATTCAGCTAGTGGTGCCAACGCCTTCGCATCTCGAGCCAAGTCAGCAAAGCATATTCGACAACTTGACACAAGGGAGCACAATTACAGGTTTGTAGTATAGTTAGTTTATAATTAATTGATTTACTATTAATAGTAATCCTTTTTAACAAATAATATTACTCGTTTTTGTTTACAAATTTGTATTGTCCATGGCAGCAGTGTTGCTTCTAGCCGAATCTAAGACGTGCTTTGCGGGATTCCCGCAATATTGTAATGTATTGTGCACAATTTAAAAAAATCCTTAGGCACCACATGGCGCAGAATAAAATCCCATGCTGCAATATTGTAAGTGTTGTGCAGATTAATGGTCTACTCATCACATTAGCTTTAATAATGCAAGACCACTGGTATGGCATTGTCAGCAGAAAATGGGTCATGATAAACGCTAAATTGTTATCATTCGATTAATAAATATTCTCTGAATATAAGAACGATGCTTGAGGGATGGGAGAGATTTTGGTGGACTGGTGATTTTGGCTGATAAATGTCCATTTTGCACTCTGATGGTCACGTGACTCAAATACTCCTGATTGGCCAGTTGTCTTTGTTTACAGTAAATAAAAGCACATGGTCTTGTTTATATTATGGATATTCCTGGAGGTATGCGTTTGTAACCCAAATGTTTTTCTTGCCAAATGCCCATGTTACATTAAAATCCCCCACATTTTTAAAACCTAAGGGGAGCTCCCCCACATCGGCTAGATTGTAGAAGCAACACTGTGGCAGCATAGATGTAACTTTCTCAAGCCAGACATAGGACAAAGATTAACCCTATTGTTATGATTTTGTGTGTGAAATGTATGTAACCTAACGTTAAATATAACTGAACCCAACAATCATGATGGGTGGTGTGTGACTTGTATATGTTCACTATTATACGAAAGAGTTATTTATATGCCTTATTAAGCACTATTATGGCTGGTGGTTTAAAATGTTTTAAACTGTTCATCTGCAAGTTGACATTGTAATTATCATCCAGATAGTAATTATTGTTCTATTCCAGTGGAAGGAACAAATTCCAGCGATGGAGCAAAGGAACCACATGGTATCCACCCCATGTTCAAGCCATCAGGGACTAAACCTGCACCACAACCCAAACTGCACATACCGCTTAAAGACCCAAGTGAAGCCATGCTCTTAGGATTCATTGCAGAGAAAAATCTGCACTTTGCAGATGTGCCTGATCTAGTCGAACTTATAAAAAACACTGGCAAAAGATGGTGAAGCATTATCTCAGTTGAACATGGATAGAACAACAGCTTCATTCACATTGAAACATGATGTGGCTAAAGCCTTTAATGACACACTGACTAATGCTTTACAGAACAATGTTTTCTCGCTTAACATAGATGAAGCTACATCCAAGACATCAAAACATCTGCTCTCTATCCTAGCTTCATACTACTCTCCTGATGATAGCCAAGTAGTTGACAAGCACTTGCATTCATGCAGTGTTGCTTGTATCAACAGTGAGACGATACAAAAGGTATTGGTCAATGTTTTGGAAGAAAAGACACCTAGTGGGCATCTGTGTCAGCATCTGGTAAATATCCTACGCTCTTTAAAATGGTGTCTGTACTCATGAGCTGCTTTCATGGACCTCAGATAGAAGGGAGCTTCAGCATTATGGCTCACGTTATGAATAATGCAACATCTCGTATGAATGTATTTACTTTTAGCAGCATTCAAACAGAGAAGTATGCCCTCATGTCAAGGAAAAAAGGTGCTGTACAATTCTTCAGAAATGATTATTTCCTACACGATCTAATTGATGGAAAGCTGCTATTCAAATATCCGGGTGCATTTAGGGCACATTCGACTCTGCTTGGAGAAGAATGAGTTGTTAAACAAAATAAAAAGTTCGAACTTAAAATGTCGAAGGTAAAAGAAACCTCCAAGCCCAAAGCTAAGGAAGCAGCAGAGATTGCCAAGAAAAAAGGCAGAATAGTTCAATAAAAATGGCAAATGAAAGGACTGCACTTAAAACTGGAATACGTCCTACTTTTCAAATGACACAGCCTGTAATGAAAATCTAAAATCCCAAGAATTCTACAACCAATGGTAAATTTTCAACATCAGCTAACAAGAAAATTAGAGCACATTCATCAGAACACCCATCAGTGAAATTATCAGCATTGTCTAAATCATTGTTAACACAGCAGTCCATCAAATCGGTTGAATTCAATCACGTTAATCAAGAGGAACTGTATTGGAGAATATATGATGCAAATGATTGAACGAACATTACCGGAAATATGTATATTATTGATTTATTGTAGTGAGATATAGTATTAATGTATGCTGAACTTTGTTGAAAAAATTGAGATTTTAATAAATACTATTTCATATTGGGCCACTGTTTTTTGAATACTTGTTTTATGGAATATTTCCCATCCAAAAATCACTGAAAACATAGGGTCGGTTGAAAAAAAATACACAAAGTTCTAGTTTATGAAAAATTTCCATATTCGGTACGCAACCATTTACAAATGTCCACGATATATTCTGGTTTTGTTTTATTTTTACAATGATATTCAAATTCAGTTTGACAATGATTATGATGGTCACCGGCGTGTCTTCCTCGACGATCGTCCGGCCCAAGACTATGTTTTCTACAACGTATTCTTCCTTTAGTTGGGATTTCCCAATCTCTCGAATAGTTTTGCTTTCTTGAGCCTAAATAATTTTCGTTATAGTGATTCGTCAGCGAAAAGTAAACAATAGACATGTCACTGTCAAACTATTCCAAGATGGCGACTGGTCAGTTCCACTTCAACATTATTTCAGTTATTTCTATAGTAAATCGATCTTCAAGTCTAGAAATATTGTCAATTTAAACTAATTATAACTCCCCAATCATATAGAAACACATAAATAGTTCGAACTTTATGGAAATCTACTTCAAATCGCCATCGAAAAAGTTCAAACTATTTATGTGTTTCTCGGCCAAGGGGGAGTTATAATTAGTTTAAATTTACAAGATTTCCAGGTTTGAAGACCAATTTACTGTAGAAATAACTGAAATAATTTCGAAGTGAAACTGACCTGTCACCATCTTGGATTAGGCTGCGTGTTTGTCAAATCCACTCCCACACGGTGTTCAGGGGGGTTGGCGGGTTTCAGCTGTGATCGGTGGGTTTGTAAAACAAGTATTAAAATAACAATGGCCGTGGATGAAAATACCTTAGGTAAACCATTATTTTGTGTTTAGTATCATTATTTTGGTCTGAAAGAAGCCGTCTGCTGCATAAAAACTTCCATTTTCCACCAAAATTTGAATCCTCTAGGACAATATACAGAGTTTTTTCCTCCGATGCCACTCTCATGCCTGATAGAAGGCAACACATGTTGTGCGATTATATATAGCCAGCATACTTCCCTTAAACCAGTACAATAAGTTTTGTAGCAATCATTCATTCCTACTGTCTGATATAGAAGTGACTTATAATGGAGACTTATTGTATGTCAAATATGCTCTAATGTTTAATATTTCATGATTTATTATTAAGGTGGTATTTAGGTAATTGGTAATTGAGCAATTTAATAATTTTTGTCTTGTTCATTGTTCCACTTGTTACGTTTTTATTCTTTGATCTTTTTAAGCATATATTCCTTCACATGTCTATATAAAAACAACCTCTGTTCTGACTTGCCATGTTCATTGACGTTGTTTAATTCCATCCAACGACTATCACAGATTTATGATCTTTAAGGAAATTCTCTTTCAGCAACCAGTGAGATTGACCTCAGCTCACCACTGAACTATGGCTCCCCTAGTTCACGTCTTGGCTTGGGTACACCTCGTACACCAGGTGCTGGCGGAACTACAATATGACCTCGTCCAGATGTGCTCAGTGAAAGAAAATGTGAACAGTTAATGTTGGGGATCAGACACGTAAGTGTTGTACGTATTCGCAATTATGGTGGATAAAGCATCTTATAATAATAATTGTTTAGCGGGAGAATCTTTTTCTATATAAATATTAGCAATTATCTTATCATTATCGTTGTAATGGTTAGGAAGTCCTAAAGGTGGCATCTTTACTTTTGTTTCTATTCAGGATCAGACACCGTTGACTAGTGAGATATCAAGTGATCCTAATGCTGGTCAGCAGCTTGTCAGCTGGGGTATGGATGTAGTCGTGGGCACTTGTAAGGAGAAGTTCCAACGTTTTGTGATGAAATTCATTGATCCCAATGCGAATCCTAAAGAATGGTGTCAATCCAGATGAACCACTCTATCTCCAGAGACTTGAGGAAGTAACCAGAAAATAATATGAATTCATTTGTGTGTCATTTTTTTAATTCAGTGGAATCTACACTTATTGTGTTGATGTTGTTGAGTCTGTGATCATTAAGATTTGATAACAATTTTTGACACGGATCAGTAATGAAGGATCACGTTGATAGTAAATAATTTCATTGTACATTCATGTTTTCGTGTGAAATGTCATTAAATGTAATTACAAAATAGATTGTTTTTAGCTGCTTTTATAAGAAAGAGTTATATGCATCATCTCAAGTCATATATAGGTTGATATCTGATAGCTACTTATGATATTGTCTCACATTGAAATAATTATTTATAATAGTAACTTCGATGTGGGTTGTATCTGCAATTCCTCAAACTGTAGTTTGTGGCTATGGCGAAGATGACTTCACTGTTATTAATCCTAATGTCCTCCCATTTCAGATAAATACGATAGGAGAACCATTTCTCAACTTCAGTGCTACTCATCTGAAGCAGTTTGATGCCAATCTTTATCGCCAGCTCATCTGTTACCCACAAGAAGTGATACCAACTTTTGACATGGCCATCAACGAAATGTTTTTTTTTTTGAAAAGTATCCCGATACAATGTTGGAGCATCAGAAACAGGTTAGACCTTATGATGTGGAGAAGACGACAAACATGAGATCATTAAATCCTCAAGGTAAGATAAAGAATCTTAAAAAATCCAAATGGAACACGTGATACGATTGATATGTTGATAGTAATATGAGTTTTGTGTTTATTCATGAATTTACATTTTGAAATATATCTTAGAGCTGTGGGAGCTTGCATGATTCCAGCTTACAATGTTACATATATGGATAATTTTAATGAACAGCGAACAAGAAATATGTGGTATTTTCATCTTTTTTCCAAATTTTCACCTTTCATGTGCTTACGTCGTCAGGAAACTGTAAACATGTACTTTTTTGTACCTTTCACATAATTATATTACATTCAGGCAATGCTTGGCTGATTTGACGTACCATGTACACAGGAGTGGCCATAAAACAAGAAAATTAAATTAAAAAAATACCATAAAGTAGCCCAAATCAACAGAGTTTGATGTGATTCTGTAGCAACAACACATTAAAAAACGTCATAAGGGCAGTACCAAAGAAAAATATCCTTATTATAGAGATTATGAAGCAGTAGTCCTTAATTTAGACTGAAGGAAAGAAATAAAAACTATAAATAAACCATTTTTAGGCATTATGTTACCTTACATCAATATTAAGGGTGCCTCTGTGGTAGCATGTTGGACCACAGTCCACTATCACCTCAGTTTGAATCTCGACGTGGACATATCTGAAGGTTGTTTCATCTTTGACTTCCCTTCATTACCTTTGGAAGTCGGTAGGCCCATGTAGCCTACCGTGTGTACAAAAGTGGCCATAAACACCAATCATCCAACAATATTAATGTGCATAAACTCCAAACTTAAACCAGATGGTGTATATGTATGTGAAATAGAGAAAACATTGAATTGCAAGAATTACCAAGTAAAATTTCGTTGTGTGTATTCTTAGTCTCAGATCATCAACTTGGCATGTCTCAGCTTAAGACTGTGGATCTTTGAGTTGTAACTATCACATTGCAATTACATTATTGTAAAACTGCCATTGGATGAAACCAGTAACCAGATCATCTGGTGACTTGACTAGCTGGTATTAAACTATGAATGGCCTACTTTCTGATATTAACCTGTAATTACACCTGTTCCATATCTATGTGAGTTGCTTGATGCATTCATAAATCTATTAAAATGAAGCCCTTCAAAATTTATCAAATTAACCTTTTGGGGGAATGTGAGGAGTTTTTATTGTAAGTGAATTTTTCTTATTTACCAAAATCATGATGTGTAAAGAATCTATTACTGTCAGGCAAGGGTAGAAAACAATCAGAAATTGTTCACTGTAGACAGTCCTAGTAACACTGTAATTACAGGTGATATCAAATATTGGTAAATTTTAAATTTAACCAGCTAACTCTTACGAGTAGAGCACAAAGTTTGTTAAATTTTAGACTGGTTTAAATTTAATGCTAAAAACAAATCTGGCAAAAAGTATTCATCCTTGGAAATCTACTTGATTTGAAGGGCAGAATATTCTTGAACAAATTGTGCTGCTCCTTAAGTATGCAGTGGTTTATCGGTCTGTCTGGCATCACAATGTATCCCCTGCATGTCGTAAAAGGTGACTAAAGGGGGATCCTGGTATTTCAGTGGTGGAAACACTGCAAAACACTACTTTGGCCCTAATTTCCTTCTAAGACGGGGGGTCAGAAAGGCCCGATTTGACCAATCGGCTAGTCACGTTTAGCCCTGGATGTGGTTGTTTACGAACTATTTGTCCTTACGCCGCCACCTATCAGAAGGCAGTGGCTGATGGACCAACCTTGGAGGATGGTGTTACTTTGGGTAATCGGGTGGATGACACTCCTCCACACGGTTCTCCCTTGTAATACTATCTTCTGGGGGTATAACACAATTGTATCCCTGATGCAGAAGTGTTGGTTACCACACCTCTGTGCATCCCCTTGTTGGACTCAAGACGGGTGGGGAGCATTTGTGCCGAAACCAAATAAATTAAAAAATGGACCCCCCCCAAAAAAACTCGCATTCTCACAAGTACAGGGCACAAGCAAAGACTCTCCCTTGGCGAAGATCAATCCCTTTGCCATTGAGAAAGGCTTAAAAGGCTTGGCCAACATCTGTGAAAAGGCTCCGATCCGAAGACCTTATTATTGAAGTCTCAAAGAGGTGCCATTCCGAAAATCTGTTGCATTCCAAAATGCTGGCAAATTGTCCATTACAAATACAGAAAAAATAGTGTATACAATAATTTATATATTGTAAAGAATACGTAAATTGTATTAATAAATATCACTATTGAAGCATATGACAGGAACAAAATGTAGGTCGCCTGTCATTTGACTTAGAGCTTTTCAGTACTGCTTGTTTTGGGCGATAATACACTGATATATATATACAATTCGGCTTATTCAGACTGCGCGAATCATACAAATTCGTCGCCTTATTTAAAACTTCACTGTATTATAAATACATTCCGTGCTTGTTATAATATACTTATCTAAATTAAAAAGGTTTACACTGAAGTAAATCCATAGTAATTGGTGATAACATTTATATGAGATAAATACACTTATACAGTACACATAGATATAGTGACATACACTGAATCAGTGAGTGTCAGGCTCAATTTGACTCAATAGTAAATGTCAGTTACACATGATATGTGATTTAAGAATAATTCTTTATTGCTTTTCAGTTGGTAGTACACTGGACTTATTCTGGTCAGTGTTCATGGCTATGGATGCCATTCCCTGCCAACTTGATATGGCTTCAGCTGCCTTGTGTACAATTGAAGTTGGATGATGATGATGATTGATGTTTTACTGCCACTTTTGTTCACATAATAGGCTAAATGGGCCGAGCGACTTCCAAAGGTAATGAGACGAAGTCAAAGACGAAACAACCTTCAGATATGCCCAGGCAGGGATTCGAACACGGGTGGTAGTGATCTGTGGTCTAGCATGCTACCGCTAGACAACAGAAGCGCCCACAACTGAAGTTGGAGCTGGACAGCTGTCACAAGGTTGAAGTTGAACAAAGCTGCTGTTCCCAGGACTGCCTATGCTAAACCCACATAGGATTATAAATGCAACATCTAGTACAGTAATGGATTTTGACTAGGACCAAGAATTCAACCAAATAAAGAAAACTAATTTGGACTGAATCGGATAACTTTCAAAATCGGAGATAACAAATGCAAGACAGTAGATGCATTTACATTTAATAATCGGTCTGAATCAGGGCTCATCGGTTGTAGTTGCATATGAATATGTGGATGGATTTTTATTGGTACTGTGCTAAAGGTGACAAGTTCAGAGGTAGCAACAAATCAGTTTTTAAACAGGGTTACAGACTGTATATAGATGCCAGAGGACAGATGATGTTGCTGAAGTTTTGAGTGAATTAGTTTTTACTGCTGATATTTAGGTAGTTTTAAATGCTAATGGGTGCAAATATTCTGTGTCATAAACAAAATATTCACAGAAGGTATATCCATTAGAATATTTTTCAGCAATAACGCAGCATTCTGTTATTGTTTGTATCGTAAAGATATGTAGATTGTGCTAAAAGTACAGGATGATTGTATTTTCATGGTTTGACAACCTTCGGACATTTGTGAAAACTACACATGTTGTTGTTTTCAAACAACTGCACAATCTTTAATATTGATCAAAGGCTTGTGATATTAAATAACCATATTATATATATTAATGGCTAACATATATGGACAATATTTATCATTCTGATATAATTATAGTGTATGAAACATGGCACTTTGTGCTATTTTGCAAGGTTTTAAAAGATTTATTTTTTGGGTAATGTGCCGATTTGATCATTAGATTTGTTATGCTTGTAATGAATTGGTGTAAATAACATAGCATTTAATAATACAATGCAGCATAGACAACAGATCATGATATTTTCTAGAAGGGTAACTCCCAGGTAATTAATATGTATGAGGCTTCAAAGATGGATTTCATTTAAGCTTAAAAATGTGAAGTACTACAAAAATAAGTACTACAATTGGTCAGTAATTTTTTTTTCATAATATCATTATACAAGTTGAATTTCTTTAGTTGGGATACCTATTACAAGTTGTCCCACATCGCAGTATGAACTCCAAAAAGGGAGTCGTACGATGTAGGGACCTCACCGACACCTCCGAAGAGGAGATCTTGGACATCCTAGGGTATAACGGAAGTGAGGAAGATAAGAGTACAGGGTGATGGACGCCGAATTAATACCGGCACCTTTATCCTCACGTTTGGATTCCCTGTCTACCCACTTCTGTAAAGATAGGATTCGTTCGAGTGAAGGTTGATGTTTACATTCCGAATCCTCTCAGATGTTTCAAATGCCAAAGGTATGGACACCACAGGATGGCCTGTAAGCGAGAGCTTCCATGCGCCAAATGTGGTACAACAGGTCACGAGGATAAGGAGTGTAAACAGAAACCTCATTACGTTAACTGTGATGGAGACCATGGATCTTTCTCCTGGGACTGTCCCTTGTGGAAAAAGGAGAAAGACATGCAGACCATCAAGGTAATGCATGGAATCTCCTTCCCAGAGGCTAGGCTAGAAAAGTCGTAGAGCAGAGAGGTAGCACTCCTACCTCAGGGAGGTCATATTCTGATGCCGCTGGGGCAGGGTTGGCAGGTTTCTCCCCATCACGGCAATTACTCAGTTTCTGCCGATAAGCAGAAATATTTTCTCCCCAGGGGAGAAGTGGCAGAAAGGGGAGAAACTAAATTTGGGGAAAATTGCCATGAAAATACACAATTAATAGAGACTTAAACAGTTTAAAACCAATATACATAAGCATAAGTTATTTAATTATAAATCTTGTCCACATGCCACATACTTATTTAAAGTGTATGTCAATAATTCATCACATTTAAAATTGTGAGATAAAAGATTGAGATTATTTATTTCTGGTATCTGTGCAGTGATATACATTATAATGCTGAATAAATTTGATTTTATAATGACTGCTTTGTTATGCAAGGCAACATAACACTATCAAATACCAGATTAGTTAGTTATTATTGAGCAGATATGTTGGCTGATCATCAGTAGTATAAATTCGCATGGCTATTGATAATGTCATCATTTACATATAGTATCTTGAGGTGCACATATGATATACAAATTTATACTTTGTAAATGCTGAATATTGTGGCCGGATAAAATGCTTTATCTTGAAGTTTTGGAGTGTTATTTTACACATTATCACATATCATTCAACATGTTCAAGGGAGGACACCACGAGATTCTATATGGCAGCACTTTACTTCTGTAATGGTGGCAGGAAAAGAGTATGCAAAGTGCAATATGTGTAATAATAAGCAACGTGCCAAAGCTTATCGCCTCAAAGTACATTATATCAAGCTGAACTCATTCCTGATCGACCCATAGTGAGAAAAAGGGAGAGATCTCCATCACCACCACCAGCTAAACGACAAGCACACTCCAAGCCAATCGTTTCTGCTCAGCAACACATGGATACCCATATTGTGAAGACCTCCACAAATTACAAAAACTAAATCGACTTAGAGGTTGAAAAGTTATTCTATGCTTGTAACATTCCGTTCAATGTTGCTGAACATTCACAGTTTAAAAAGGTCATGAATATGCTGCTCAGTGGATATCAGTCATCAGTTGCCGGAAATCTCCTCGACTCCGTTTATGATCAACTTGAAAGTGACATGAAAAAACCTATTGATGGCAAGACAGGCACACTAGTACAAGACGCCTGGATTAACATTCACAACCAGCCTATCATCGCCAGCAGTCTACAGGTCTGGGTTAAATTGTATCTGCTGGACAGTCATCCCACTGGATCCATGGCGAAAACCGGCGAGAACTGTAATACTTTGTGTGAGGAATCCATCCAAAAAGCCAAAGTGTCAGGAATATGTACCGATAACGCAAAAAACATGGAACGGTTGCGAGCTGCCTTACAACAAGACGATCCGGACCTTACAGTGTATGGCTGCTCTGCTCACTGGCTGAACTTGTTGGGTCAATACCTCACTACATAAACTGTCATGAAGCACATTGTGGAAGTGCAAAAGTATTTTAGAAACCACCACAAGCCATGTGCCTGGCTCACTGAATAGTCGCAAACCACAGCTTCCCGGTGAAACAAGGTGGAAGTCGCAGCTGACCTATCTCGACAGATATATCACCAGCAGGCCAAACTATATGAAAATAGTGCAGGACCACGAAGATGAAATTGACCAAAACATCGCAAAGAAAATCCAAGACATCAACATCTTCAGAAATGCGAAGGACATGGGAGATCAGCTACGACCTGTTGCCAACGCTATTGATTATTGCCTAGCAGACAATGCTTCACTGGCTGCAGCATGTGATACGTGACCGTCACTTCTTGATCATCACAAGCTCCAGTCACCTGCACAAAAACACACCGTCGACAAACACTTGAAGCAAGCAATTCTCCCGGAACATCTCGCAGCCTACAATCTAGAATATCAAGGAGCCAAACTGTCAGCTGCTCAGACAGAAGTAGTGAATGAATTTCTGGTGTCAAAAAAATCCAACCTTCATTGCCGAACTGATCACATTCCAGGCCAAATCATTGCCATATCCCAAAGCATTTTTTACTGAGGCTGCCCTCAGCATTGACACTATTACTTGGTGGAATGCAATGAAACGAAGTGGAGTGAATTCTGATTTTGTGGATTTTGGGTCGTCTGCTGCAATCTCCAGCATCATCTGCATCAATCGAACGAATCTTCTCAAACTTTGGTCAAACTCACAACAAAGTCAGGAACAAACTTGGCAACAACACAGCATCAAAGCTGGTGTTTTGCTACCGTCTACTGAGGGGAGATGTTGAAATTGACAATTAATGATATGGATATTAACATTATCACATTACATCATGCATGCACATTGTTTTGTTTCACATTTTCATAATGTACATGTAAACTTGTTCTAATACCACAATTTTCATACGCAAAATCACAGTGCTATGTGCCAAATGTGATATAATAAACCAATTAAATCTTGAATATTTGTTGTTTTATAAAAAAACTATTTTGTTAAACAGATCAATAAATTAATAATTAATATGACATGCATATCTATACTTTGCAAATGCTGAATATTGTGGCTGGACATTATTAAACGGATGAAAACATTAATAATTTAATTGTATCCCTGTACAAATGTACTTAGTGATACCATAGCTTACACATGGTTATGCTTTGTACCTTAAAATAAGCACACCTGGAAGTTTCTCCCCAGTTTCTGCCATTTCTCCTCGGCAGAAAGGTATTTCTCCCCTTTTTCTCTAGTTTCTCCCCATGGGAGGGGATAAATACGTTTCTGCCCGGGAGAAAGCGAACCCTGCGCTGGGGTTAAGAACAGTAGTGTTGCCTGTCAGACCGACATGACCTGGCCTCTCGGGGCCCTACAGCGAAGCCAAATGCCAAGACAGAAACACCCTGTATCTAAGGCTGTGTCTACCATGACTGTTGCTAACACAGCACAGTCAGAGGTAACACCAGCCACAAAAACTAGGCCACAAACAAAAAAGGGGGATACCCCATCATTTTCCTCAGTGATGGAGCCCCTAACATATCAGACAGTGGCTAAGAAAAGAACTGCAAACAAAACAAAACCCACACATGTTGGATCTAAGCCAACACAACCCCCCCCCCCCCAACCAAAGAAAAAGACACTGTCTGACAGAGAAAAAGGGCGATAAAAACCCCATTATCGGTCCAAACAAACATAATGTCTTGGAGGATATTCTGGATGGGTCCTCCATGGACTGTGGTGACATGGGTAATCCAGTTCATGGCCCATCGGGGACCCTTCCTGAATAAAATATTAACAAATATAAATGTACCAGTCCATAATAAATTGGAATTGTAGAGGATTTAGAAAGAATATAGATGCAATCAAAATGCTAATGCGGGCCTATGACCCCTTTGCATTCTACTGCCAAGAAACATATATGAAAAGTACAAATATAATTAAATTTAGAAAGTATTACTCTTTTCATATATTTTCTGGTGCCATTGATACTAGAGCCCCCGGTGGAGTCACCATTATGATAACAACATCGATTCCCCACCGACAAATTAGTTTAAATACCAATCTCCAGGCAGTTGCTGTGACGTTGTCTCTCTACAAGACCATAACATTGTGTTCAATATATATTCCACCAAGCTATCCACTTGGTGGAAATGAACTGGACCAATTAATAAGCCATCTTCCTTCCCCTTTCATTTTAATTGGTGATATGAATGCCCACAGCACCATATGGGGAATTGCACAAAATAATAATAAGGGCAACATATTAGAAAACTTCACTGAACACAATGAGCTGTGCTTGTGGAATGATAACACACAGACATACATCCATCCAGTAACCGAGTCATCATCTGCCATAGACCTGTGCAGCCCATAATTATTTCTTGATTTTGAGTGGTCTGTACATGAGGATCTCTGTGGCAGTGACTATTTTCCAACATTCCTACAAGGCAGCACTTTTAAATATACCAAAAAGGAGTTTAAAAAAACAGACTGGTACAACTTCAAATTTAAATGTAGCCAAGAAATTAATAGAAATACCTTCAAGACTATCAAAGAAAACCGCTGTGAACCTTTTACATCAGTGTTACATTTCATAGCGGAAATAACAATACCAAAATCCTCTATAGTTCCAAGAAAACTCCACAAGTTCTGGTGGAATGGAGAATGCGAGGAAGCTCTGAAACAAAGAAAGAGAGCTTTAAACCAATTTAAAAGAAATCCTTCCCATGAAAATTTGACAAATTACAAAATCGAATATGCCAGGGCCCGTCGGATCATTGGCAGAAACATGCGAAATTCTTGGAGGGAATATGTCGTCTCCCAATTAAACAACAGAACCCCTGTGAATTCAATATGGAAAATAATTAAGAAAATTTCCGGTAAAATCCAGGGCCCTCCAATAAAACAATTAGAAAAAAATGGGAACATAATTACAAACCTAAAAGAGATCGGGAATACGTTGGCAGAAAACAATTCACACAATTCTATGGCAGAAAACTACACAGACAAATTCAGGAGAAAAAAAAGTAACCTTGAGCAGAAACCAATAAATTTCATATACAATTCTGGATTCTCTCAAGAAAGCCCATGATGCTGCCGTTGGACCTGATGATATTCACTAACATATCTTAAAACATATGCCTGAGAAATCATTAAAAGTCCTGCTCGATATTTACAATGAAATCTGGAATGATGGTGAGAGAAGCCGCCATCATCCCAATCCCAAAAGCAGGAAAAAATCTCTCGGGTCTTGGTAATTACCGTCCAATAGCACTCACAAGTTGTATTTGTAAAACTGTTGAGCGGATGGTAAATACCAGGTTAGTCTGGTATCTTGAATATCATGCCATTCTCACAGCCCATCAGAGTGGTTTTAGAAAATATAGATAAACCACAGACCAACTAATAAAATTAGAAACCATAATAAGGGAGGGATTTATTAAGAAACAACACACTGTGGGAATATTTTTTGATCTAGAAAAAGCATATGACACAACATGGAAATATAGATTTCTCAAAGGCTTATATAAAGCAGGACTTCGTGGCAATATGCCAAAAATAATTCCAAATTTTTGACTGGTAGAAGGTTTACTGTCCGTGTTGGTAACACCCTCTCTTATTCATAACACCAACAAGAGGGTGAACCACAAGGAAGCATCTTATCAGTAACACTATTCAGCATGAAAATAAATAACATAGTTAAATGCTTGCTGAATGGTGTTAACTGTTCCTTGTACGTAGATGACTTCCTGATAATCTACCAGTCAAAAAAATATGAATTCCATAGAAAGAATTATCCAGTTGTGTCTCAATAAATTAGGAAATTGGGCTGATGAGAATGGCTTCAAAACAGTCGATGTGAACTATATGGGGTAGATATTCCCGTTTTAAAGGAAATTAAATTCCTCGGGGTAATATTCGACAACAACCTCTCCTTCATCCCACATATAAATTACATGAAGGCTAGGTGTACTAAATCTTTAAATATATTAAAAGTCGTTTCACGATTTGACTGGGTCGGCTCGTAAATCATATATCAAACCCTATACACCGCCAGGGCTTGAGCATAGCCACAAGAGCATTTAGGACCTCCCCAGTGGAGAGTCTGTATGTTGAATCTAATGAGGAATCTCTTTACAGACGGAGAGAACGACTTTATCTGCAATATGCACTACAGTTAAGTAGTACTCCGGCAAATCCTACATTTGATATGGTGTTCAACTCAAAACTCCAAGATAACCTTTACTCAGACCGAAAACTATCCCAACTTTTGGAATTAGAATTCGGTCTTTGAGAGAAGACTTGGAGATTGAACCATGTCAAATAGAAAATATACGCTTACCTCATATCCCGATTTGGGATATGATGGAACCAACAATTTTGTATGGTCTGAGAGCGGGGAAGAAATTCAATGTTTGTCCATCAGAATTTCAGAGCCGTTTTCACATCATTCAAAATAAATATGATGACCATCAGTTCATCTATACTGGTGGTTCAAAAGAAGGCGATAGGTAGGATGCGCTGTCGTTTGTGGTAGGCAGTGCGTGATGGAACGTCTGCCTGACGTGGCCTCCATATACACAATCCACTACCGTTCACTGACTTCCGACCTATCATAAAGCAATACGTAAGAAAGCAGTGGTAAGATTTCTGGTCACTGCAATCTGAAAATAAATTGCATGCAGTGCAGCCTGCATTAGGATGTTCGATGTGATCCTGTCGAGAAAGGTGTCGTGAGGAACCTGCGCTCTGCCGTTTACGGATCGGGCATTATTTCCTCACCCATAGATACCTCTTGGCTGGAGAAGATCCACCAGAGTGTATCTCCTGCCAAGAACGCCTGACAGTCGATCACATCCTCCTTCATTGCTCAGAATACCACCACATCAGAGTACGCTACTACCATGCATAAACTCGGAAAGATCTGCTGGAGAATATTGCCCCGGACACAATTTTAAACATCCTAAGAGAAGCTGGTCTTTTCTTCTTAATATAATTTATTTAAAGTGATAACATCTAGTCAGCATCATTCCTAAGAGAAGCTGGTCTTTTCTTCTTGAAATTAGTTATTTTAAGTGTGAACATCTAGTCAATGTCATAGCCCTACCTTTTATTTCCTCTATAGATGCAGGTCTTCTCTTTTAACAGAAATCTATTTAATTACCTCTAGTCAAAACTAGTCATTATCTTAGATATTTCACACGTTATTCACCCTGTTGGACAATTAAGAATCTGATTTTATCTTTTTAACAAGCTTATACTCCTATACACCAATGTATTATTTAATATGTATACTTAACAATTTACATCCTAGCTTATACAAACATTTTATCAATGCCAGTAATCCGGCTTCTTAACTTTTTATAAATATACGTTAAAACGGTTTTATTTTCAAACGCTCTAGAACACTGAATGGCCTAAATTGTGACGATGTGTCGTTAAACAACATTCATCCTTCCATCCACCCATAGTGTTCAAATTGCGTAAATATACCGTCCTTAGTGGATTGGATTATATTCAAGACTACTCCCTCCCTGAACAAAACCGCCACACCGACGCTGCGTTTTTCTGGTCTTGCAATCCTTCTTGTTAAAAGATTACTCATGTATTTGGGACACAATTTGTTTTGAGGTTTCCAGTGTCCATTGCAGGATGCTTATTGTGGCAGATCCTACAAATAATCTAAAATAAAGAAATACCAGCATGGAATTGTTCTGAAATTTATTTCAAATGGATTGAAACATCAAATATTTAGTTGTATGTCATACCTAAACTAACAAAATATAAGCTTATAATATTACCTCATATATATTTTATAATCCATGATTTCGAAAAGCTTGGATGCTTTGTAGGGTATTGTTTTTAGCACCATTAATATTCATGTTTTATTTTCGTGATATATTTAGCCATTTATATATCGGAAAAAACCTTTTTGATGATGTTTTTGTTTCCGAAACCGATCGTTATGATGCTACATAATAACAGTATCTCGTTAACCCCGAGTATTTCTCTCGGTATATTTATTTAAATGATTTATGTTGCTTCATTTAGCCGTAAGCAGCCCATAAATGACAAACATAAAAGATTGGTCAATCTTGAAGTTCTAGGATGCTCTCTCGTGGCATTTGCCATTGTAAAATAGTGTTTTGGGTCAAGTAGAACATACAAAATAATCTGATTTCAAGTATATGTTGATACATCGAGAAATGAATTTACAATTTACAAATTGTCACAATGGTTATATGATCTCTATTTCATATGTGCATAATTTAATACAAGATGATAAATACTAATGCAGTGTAGGTCTCGAAATTATATAAGGCCATTCATATCAGGATTATATCATACACTTTGGGTGAAGAGGACATATATTGTCATTTCAAATTAAAACTATCGAACGCTTTTTCAGCGTTTCATCCCGCAGCCAACACATGCCAACTTAAATGTTTATATCGCTTACTAGTGGCATACCAATAAGGTACGCAGAAGTTAGGTTTTGGCATGATTATAACAGATCCGGAACATTGACGTTTAAGGTTAAAAAGGCGGGATTATCACGGTATTATCACTCCTCGGACCCCCTATAAATCCCACAATGCAAAGCGGCTGGTTTGTTTTGGTTTTTGACGTCATGAACCAGATTTCCAATATCAGAAACAGTGGATCAATCATTCAGTTACAGATATGTCAACTATTTCAGGTCAACAAATAATTGCCATCATTAGGATCAATTCGTAGAGCACCACTACCACCTCAGCAGAAGTTGGTAGTTGATGTATCACAGTCATCAACATCAGGATCATTAACAGGGGGAACTGAGGGCCCGCTATCACCAACACCTGGGTCATTAACTGGAAATACTATGGCAACACTATCACCAACACCATGGCATTAATGATCCTGAGATGTAACAGGGAGACGTTTTGAGGATACATTTCAAAGTGAGTATACAAACATGGTACTTTGATTTGTTTCAGACATACCATCTATAGCATTTACAAGAACATATTTATCATCAATCAAATAGAGTTCTGCAGCTATTAGTGTCCTCATACACATGACTAGCGAATAACTCTCACAAATACCCATCGAAATGAAATTGTGAAGACAGTCGCCATTCTCTGCAATCTTGACAGAGATCATACATACCTAGAAAAGGTCCATGACTCCACTGGCAATACGGGTAAGGCAAAGATGATCTTGTTGAATTCTTGATGAGCTTTTATTTCTATAGAGTAACAGAATGCTTGATTTTTTCCAGTCTACTCTGCTGAGGTAGTTAAATAGCTTGACATTTTGCAGTATTACCATGACTGATTATTCTATGTATCTCCTTTAAATAAACACAGACTTTTGAATATGTTGTCTTCAAAGAAGAAGTGTATTAAATACCGAACCTTTAGGTCCGTAGCTGACAGGATTAACACAATGGCTGAAATAAGTCAATTCTGAAGATACTGAACATGGTACTACATGAGCTGTGAATAGATACAGAAGGTGCTGTGAGACACAGCGGATCTGTACCGCCTAGTGGTTTCATTATGAAATGTTAAAGGTCAGCAAAATGCTAGTTAAATATACCCTGGCCTCTGCCAAATCAGAATATTAATAGGACTGTTTTCAGTGTTATGAACATAACCGTCAGACTGTCCTTCTGAAAATTATCAACTCGGATGAAAATATGGCCCATTGTTTTAATAACGTCTTCATTCAAAATATACTAAATATACATACTCGGTTTCATTCCAGCACCTTCACAACATTTTGCAAACCTGTTTCAAAAGACAGTTGTTTTCCATCTAAACATATATTTAGTCAATAATAATTTCAAACAATCACTACAATCTGCACACAAAAGTGATCACAGCACAACGTACGGAATCTGTACTCCAGCAAGATTATGTCGGGAATCTTTCTAGGGAACCAAACACGGTCAAGCACATTTTCAGAAGAAACTGAAAACAATTATCAGAAAGGAATCTTCTCTTCCGTATAAATGAGAACAGGCAGAAGAAGAGGTCTAGGTAGATATATATCCAACGATCTACTAAGTCTATACACAAAGATTCACCGGCACTATAAGCATGTTAATTGCAAGTTGTCTTTAGCTTGCATATTAGTGAAATTTGTTGTCATTCAATCATGCCGATGGTTTTTCAATTACTAGTTCACATCTGCTTAGAATGGAATTACTCGTTACATAAAAGCCAATGATCTAGTCTGCTTCAAATTTGGTTATGGCTGGTGAATAACGGTGTGCTTTGAAATATAGTTTTCCCCGAATGGCCTAGAAAAGAAAGCAAAAATCAACTTTCCTGACAGACCGAAACTCGCCAGCTTATGCTGTCACCGTTATGTTGAAAATTACGAAATCGCCAAATTTAGCTGTCGCCAAATTAAGCTGATATACTATAAGGAGGTTAGCCTTTAAAACGAAGAAAAGTGTGTTATGCCTACAAACTAGATACGTCTACACACTAGTATGCGTCTTTGTTAAAAATGCGGAAATTTGTAACAGGAGTGTTGCCAACTGTACAGAACTTGTTTCTATGGGTAGAAACGTCGCAATAAGTTTTGTATTTCATAGATCAGTTTGAGCTAGCATCCATGTGGATAATTAATTATGCTCAGTGAATGCAAACGGAGAGTGATGACGTCACAAACAACTTATGAATGACATTATTTCACGGGACAAAGGTACGTCGGAGTTTACTAAGAGACAAAGGATAATACCGAATATTCATGATGATTCAATATAAGGTTATTGAATGCTGCCAGGAGACAAACTCCGCGTACATATGAACGTGTACGTGCCGTTTTATTGAACCGTTGTCAGTAACAATTATGATATTTACAAAGGTTTTTATGTTTTTAAATTAATGTATTTCACACTAAGAAAACATTACGTTGAAACTATGGGATAAATCTGAAAAGGATATTGACAACCAAAGATTACTTTTACGTGTATTGGTGCATTGCAAAGAGACCCGCGTATTTAACTTGGTGATCAAGTCATAATGTTTAATTTTCATGGAGGTCTGAAATATGTAACTTTCATGCAAAAAATATTGTGTTTTGTCAGTATATCAATTTGTAAATTGTCAATGGTGGTCTAGTAGTCCAAATCAAGGTTTCCACATCAATAGTAAAGCTTAAAGGTAAATTTCATCCTCAATAATAATTACAATTAATGTTAAATGCTTATAGAAAATTAATACATTTTAGTCGTTTTTTTTTTTCATTTGTCCACAACGAATGTATGCAAACGAACAGATCTGAGGACTATGTCCCATTCTAATTTCAAAAATAGCACATGTTTATCATTTGCTTGAAAAATATATTATTATAATTAAAATTTGTTAAATTTAATATGGCAAATCTAAATTTGGATGATGATTTTGTGCAATTTGTTTTAGTTTCTGCCATTTCTTTGCAAAAATAGAAGTGAACAAGTGTTAAAATTAGTTTAAAATCGGTTCACAGTGACTAAAAAATAACGATTATTCGTTATCTTCCAATAACGCATACATTATCAAAGATATCTCGTCATAATACTTATGAATAGCTGATTGAATTTTATCACTACAATTGCTATGCTAAATGACATGAACACATATTCAAATACCGATTGAAACATTCTGACTTAAAACATTTGTTATATTTAGACAATACTAAATAATAAATATACTAAAGTTACATGAATTATTTTAGTGGAATTCATATTGGATCTTTCATGATAAAGTACAACTTTGCTCTGGAAAATATTTGTTTTCGTTGGATTTCCTTCATATTAATGTGTGCCATTATCTGATTAGGGTTAAGTCTGTGGCAAGATAACGGTTAGTACATATAGCTTTTGAAACTATTACTAGTAAAGCAGAAAATGTGCAAACCACTTTCAAGAAAGTATAAAATCATGCAACTATCAGAAACCAACTTATTTAATGAAACAATAAAAAACTGCGTTATGTCAATTGTCAAATACATGCACCAAATTACATGTAAGTTATTTTGTAAATGTACGCAATAAAGGTTATACTAAGTACATTTAAACGTTATTTCAATCATATTTAATAAATCAAATTATACCATCCTCCAACAATTTCTAAGATTATATTGATATTTTCGCAATAATGGATATATGTTTGAACATTCAGTTAACAAATTAATAAGTTAAACTCTGAAAATATTGTTAATAACGGAAATTGTAGTATTTCACCAGTTATAATTGAATTGTGTTGAATTGAGATTTTAGCTTTTGTGCATTGCTCTAAAATAACACTTTCAAGTCCGCTGTTTTGCACTGTTATTCTATCATTTTTCGCCTACAAAAACCCTTGTATATGTACATATAAATGGTAAGTATTAATCCCATTGGCGTTATTATAACTCTAACTATACAATCAAACAATGCATAACAAAAACAACATTTAAGCTGCGTTAACATAATACCAATTTATCCGTTTTGGCTCATCAGAGTCATTTTCCATTTTAATAACATTTATACAATCAGCTGACGATGTACATATGTAAACAAAATCACCAACGAGTGCAACGACCGATGCAGGCGAAATGTCAACATCCAGTACATGCTGGCTGAACTATTTATATCGATGTTGTCTAACTTATGAGCGAAATTTCCCACATTAAACTAATGATTGATTTGTATGACGAGAATTCTTTTTTTATGATTGAAATCAGTTAATGAGCTATATATTCACAGACCGATATCACTGGGGAGCTAGGGGGGCGCCACTGTGATCTATTTGGTAGCGCATTGGATCACAGATCGCTACCACCTGAGTTCGAATCTCGGCGTGGGTATGTCTGAAGGTGTTTCACATTTGACTTCGCTTAATTACCTATGGGAGTAGTTCGGCCCATTTAGCCTACCATATACACACAAGTGGCTGTGAAACATCAGTCATCAACATTTGGACGGAAGTGGTCGGCAAAGTGGGAAGTGGCAGTATTTATCCGATAGTTTAGGTTATAAATGTTACGGTAGAATGTAGTCGCCATTTAAGGTGAGAGCTTTGTTAGTAATGCCACATATAGTAAACTTATATAACGTAAACATAATTGATTATAATTGCTTACTTTAATTCATGTTCGCATAATTTAAAACATACAAAGTGAATATGTCTTTGTGTGTGAATTGGCTTACAGGCACATGGTGTTTTCTTTTTACCCACACACACACACACACACACAGAGAGAGAGAGAGAGAGAGAGAGAGAGAGAGAGAGAGAGAGAGAGAAACAGACACATCGAAACACTCACATACAGAAACACACCCATACACATATTTGTGTTTCTCCATATTATTAGTAATTAGGTTACACTGAACATCTGTGGTATCAAAATGTTTTATAAACAGTTTTAAATACAGGTTGCATTAGGACCACAAAACGGTAATCTTGAATGTACACCGCGGTGTCAGAGTAATTATCTTATGTATGCAGTAAGTCGCCATTGAACCATACACACGTGTTGTTTATTGATAGCATTAGTGTCAAATGATATATTTTACGTGTTTCCAATTTTGTACGTAGACTGCATGTAGGCACTTTCCTGTAGGCGTGGCATATTTGTGGCGTACTAAAAGCGAATTAGCTGGACCCCACAGGTTGATCAATAGCCAAGACACATATATAGGTTTACGAATATATGTATCGATATATGGAGGTTTAGATGCAAGTACTATAGTTTATTTAGATTACGATTTATGGAGGTAGAGGTCTCAAAGGATGTTTAGATATGTTGATGTTCAGTGACTGTGCCTTTTTATATTTATCATAAAACACACATTGTGTGGTGTATAATTGTATACTAGAGCATCTTTCCATAGCTGCTGATTGATGATACTGCTAAATAATAATTGGATGTTTGTGGTTTTAGTGTGTCATTATTAAAGATAGACTGTGTAAACACAGAACATTTACCTAGATAGAAAATAAATTATACATTGTATCGAGGTTCCGATACCCTAACGGTCTGCATTATTCTAAAAGTTTTTTCATCTTGAAGGTCACGTCATGAACCATTGCAAATTTTCTCGCACCTATTTCTGGCCGTACATCATATGATTTCCCCCCATTACATCAATCTTTCAAGCGTGCATATTTTGCAGAATAAAATTAAATTAAATTAAACATGTTAAATAACACTGTTTCGTATTCCATTAGAAAGCTTCATGCTTGTACAAAGATAATGCTTCACAAAATCTGTAACTTTTCTATAGCTCAGACGCAGTTTATTAATCTGTTACCGGGATACATTTAGAATGTTTCACATACAAAATATACAGTCATACCCCGCCATATGTCATTTTGTCGGAAACAGGACATAATGCCTTATACATATTTTAAAATGTTTTTCTATGTAAATATTTTATTATATATCCATTTTAATGGATTTATTTTGTGTTTTTATTGTATTTTAAAATGGTTTAAGGATCTTTATCTTAGGTTGACGAAGATCGAAGTGACATTAAGGGGGGTATTACTGTAATTCGAAATGGTTGCTGTTTATTATAGTTCACAGATGAGGCCAGCATTACTAGTACAGGGAGAATCGCCCCATTTGTTATCATAATACTGTAAGGCCGCTACACAGTATTCCTTCTGTCCCGAGTTGTTTGGATCGCCAGTGATCCAGTTGTTATACATGATCCCCGATCCATCAGAGTAATATCTGATGTCATCTACAACGTTGCTGGTTTGTGGCCTGTACATTCCCAACCAAATGTCGGCTTCTACTAAAATAATAATATGATAATGGTCATTTGTAACAAGGAAACAAGATATACCTATTTTTAACTTTAAAATAAATCTTTATTATTTATGTACTAACTAATTATGTAAATCAGAGAAGCTGAAATTTAAATTATCCAATGAACAAAACTAAACAATTACACCGTCACAATAGCGTAACACAACAATCCAATTGAGCAAAATATAACATCAACATCTTGCCCAAAATATATTCCCAAAACGATTTTAATTTTATCGTTTATAAGGAAATATTGTAATACAGTAAACCCCTAAAGTACCCCCTCTCCCCCGAGAAGGTACTCAAAACAAATTGTAAATACTGACATACCTGCTATCCTCAAAATTATGTCCATCTGGATCTGATTTCTAGGTTCTACAGGCGTCGCCTCTGGATGTAAACTCTTACACTCTCGGACAGTATCCGATCCCAGGATTGATTTAATGACTTGAGATGAATAACACTTAATAGCGTCTTCTTGCCACACAAAGCCTTTGGGACACGATACTGTAAATGTTATTGAAACAAATGTCAAACAAATATCATAATATTAGTTGTAATTGCAGTATCAACAACAACATAAACATCTGTACTACTATCATCATAAAGAGTAAAAGCTGAAGTATTATTAATTATTTATACACACAAGTTTTCTTATCAAAATACTATTAATTTTAAAGGTACAGTTTATATATATATATATATATATATATATATATATATATATAGAGAGAGAGAGAGAGAGAGAGAGAGAGAGAGTAGTGTGTGTGTGTGTGTGTGTGAGTGTGTTATATGTGTATGTTATACAATCGTCTGTTTAACATCTTACCAAACAGTGATACCGAGACTTTTTCTACCAAGCGATTGGTGTCTATAATACCTTCATAGATGCTACACATGCCAAACTCATCATTAATCCAGTCGATGCTAAATGATGAACATTCTATGTACCGACGACATAATCTAAAAGTAAATAAGACGCAATTAGCATTTTAATTTAAACAATGAAATGTCAGTCAAATATTTGAAATGCGTGTTTCAGGTCGCCTAAAGTCATCACTGATTTGCGACGTGACACCATAAGTATATAAAGGCAATTAAGTAAAAAGTAATAAAAGAAAGGCAAAGTTTCATAATAGTTTATATCTAAACCTATAGTATGTTTAAAAGCGTAAAATGTAGGCATAAGGAATACATATAAAATGGGTTTTTATTTCAATTGTGGAAACAAAATTAAACCTTTTAGTAACAATATATACAGTGGTGGACCTATAATTTTGGGACCCTGAGGCTTGAACTCTTAATGGGGCCACTTCGCAACCAGCAACAATAGGGCAAAATCCAACAAGGTCCAAAGGGCTTTGCTTCCCTTACAATTGCTGTACTGGGTTATTTCACATGCCAAAGTCATGTGTATAATACCTATCTAGGCTATGACTTATAGTTGTGTAGTTATAGGGATGGAAACTAGGGAAACAATATATAAATTCATTATGAATCACATAAGAATGAAATAAAACATAGCAAAGACCACAGTTAATATAATCTTTTATTTTAGACACCTATAAGAATACATACTACATTAAATGCATTATACAAGAACAAAACTTATTTTCTTTCTAGTCACATACTTGTGTCATATGAATGCTAATTTGGGATAAATAATTTAAGAGCTCTTCAACCCAGTAGACCTAAAATGGTTCTTTATAAATGAACACTTTGAGAAATTCCTCTTTGCTTCATAAGCACAGTAGTTATATTAGAGAACACTTTAATTATAAGTTACTCACAAATAAGCTCAAAACCTCTGTGCTCTGTATTTTAAATTATGTTTTTTTTCCTGTCTTCTGTGATTCCCTAAGGTGTAAACATTCTTTGAACTAATAACACTTGTTTACTAATTTGTGGTTATTATCATCTTCTCAGTGGGATAGTATACGTTTATAATTGAATTATCAAGCAATCATAAAGTTGATTTAGAATTTCCATCTTAATTTATCAGTTCCTCCCAAGGAAGCCTTACCACTCGTTCCATCTGAAGATATCTTTATAACGCAATATCTTCACACAAACCTTTTGTTTTTGATTCATAGTCTGCAATCCAATCAGCATTCTTTGTATCTAATTTATATTCAGCCTTTTCTTTTTGAATATTCCAAAATATATTTGACCGTTTTAAAAATTTAAATTTTACGACCTGGATCCTGGCTTCCTATTCGAATTTCCAGCCAGGCTTTCCCAAGGGAACTAGATCTAAGGGTGAGGGGGTGTCCGAAACACATGGATAATATAATGTCACATACGCATTCGCATATCGCATATGCATACTGTGTATATGGAATCTCGACTTAATGAAAGATACATCTGTGTGTAATGTTCGAATATTCCAGACTTTGGGTAATCAAATGCTTCTGTAAGTAATACCGTGTTCCAAATTATCTGTGAAATATTTATTTGTGTCTTATCGGATGATGATGATAATTGATGTCTTACGGCCAATTTTGTGCACATGGCAGGTTGATTAGGCCGAGCGACACCCATAGTTAATAAAGCGATTTCAAAGATGAAACACCCTTCAGATATGCCCACACCGATATTTGAACACAGGCGGTAGTGAACTATGATGCAACACGTTACCGTTGTGTGCATAACAATAAACTCAAGGAGCCAATAACTGATCTCTCGTGTACAACAGATAACTGAAATAGAAATCTAGACACCGTAAAATTGCCAAGCATTCTCTGGGAGTGTTGTACAAAATTGGACTGAAACCGTTGAAATACTTTAACTGATAAATGAAACAAATCTTTCCACCGGTAGAAAAAGGTGCAAGTATATTTCGACTTTAACTTCGCCTCATTTACTTTATAATAATAATAATATATGACATTTATAATTTATATAGCGCCCTATTCAGGTAGACTGATTATCTATAGTGCTTTACTATATTATTATCCCTGGCTCAACCTGTTCCAATTTAGCACATATCTCAACTCCCAATGCATGATGCCATCATAGGCACAAAGCGTTACTCAAACACATATCCATCACGTCCTGTCAGGTTCTCATTTCTGTGGATGAGTGAACCAGTCGCCACATGACACCATTGTAGCTCTCGGAGCCTAGAACCCTGAACCCCTCGGCTGCGAGTCCTACGCTCTCACTAACTGCCGTATCACGTCTAGTCTTTAGATGTCGTTCAGCCCATTTAGCCTAACTTGTGTACAAACGTAGCCGAAAAACATCAATCCACTCGTACAAACGTAAATTATGATCAACTGTATTAAATATAGCAGACCAACCTATAATTGTCATTCATTGAGGCGCCTCCTTGATCTAATCGGAAGCGCGTTTGTCACATATGACTACCACTTGAGTTCGAATCTCGGTGTGGACATATTTGAAGGGTGTTTCATCTTTGACTTCGCTTCATTACCCTTGAAGTTCGCTCGGCCCATTTAGCCTGCCATGCGTAAAAAAGTGGCCGTAAAACAATAATAATCATTATAAGTATCATTGGATTGATTAGTTGACGTCATAATATAATTACATACGAAAGGAACTTATTTCATGTTGCGGTCACTTTCATATACAGATAGTCGTGCTTCATTAGTGAATACATATTAATCTAGGCGGCCAGCAATTGTCCATTCTATTATTTCATAAGATAAGGCTAAAATTTGAATCAGGTCTACAATTGATAATTGCTATATTGTAACCAATTACATCGTCCTTGACGATACACACCGATACACGATGGTTCCATTCCCTGTTGCTATCTCATAGCCAATCATAATCATTCATGGCTAATTAAAAACACAAATGTGCGATCCTTCCAATGAATAGTTCATGAATTGATCTTTTTTTTAAAATATAATGTCTGTAATTAACACATACATTATCATCAAAAGTTGAGGCGTGTGGCAAATCATGTTCTATAAATGTTCTCTTGTGTGCAAAATAGAACTGCTGGGAATATGAATAGCATTATCTAAACACAAACAAATCCAACATGCGTGGATAATCCTAGTGTGTGACATCAAGACCTCCAAGTACACATAAAGCACATTAATCGAAATTGACACCCCATCTAGTTCTGATCTAAAACAAAACCCCTTAGTATGAGTCAAACTGCAGATTTGCTACAGGCACAGTTTATTATTGGTCCAAGAGGAGTGGAGCTGGCACAATGACCAGAATAAACTTGGCAGTCTGGCTATTATAGGTTGACTTCGTTGATATAGTTTTTTTTGGATTGATTATGACATCCAATATACTCTATAAACAGAATATTCCCTGATACATTTGTTGTATCCTTGAGCAACTTTCATAATTCAAGATAGCTTCCAAGTCTAACTTTCAACATTCTCATTTCAGGTGTAGATCTAGATAACACAAGTAGGGTGTGGTAGAAGAATTGCAGCTAGTACTACCACTTACAAACTATATCAAACTAATGGCAGAAGATTATGTCTTTAAGTGTCCGGTGAAACAGAAACATTCCCGATGGAAGTCAGCCTGATGGAGCGAGACTGCGCAACATCAATGATGCCAGCATTCAGTATGATTACTCCTTGCATGTTGATTTGCATGAGCAACTGGACGCCAACGTGAGTTATCACAAGTATTGCATCACCTGCTATCTAACACACGCACCAGCATCTGAAACGGGTGAAAAATGTTCCCCGGTGAAACGCAAGATACATTCAGCCAAATCTCTCTTCAAATTTAGGCAGCACTGCATCTGTTGTGGTGAAACATGTGCCGTAGAAAAAGCATGCAAGAATCCCAACTATTGGGTGCCTGCCTATCTGGTGACTGAGGTGTACCCAATGAAGTGGACGACAGGGGCAAACATCTAACGAGCAAGGACAGAATCTTAAAGCAGTTCAAAGTCAGGGCAGATGATTGGGCAGATGTGGTGATGATGCGCGTCACCGGCGCCCCTAGCCAATTGCATGCATCAGACGCAAGATATCACAAGGACTGTTTGAGCAGATTCTTCAGCCAACGAAGTGTTCCAGGTGATAACAAAGAAGGCAACAAGGATACGGTGGAGACGCCGCAATCAGTACGTGCGAGATGCGAACTGATCGTACCAAAATATGGTATTCAGTGGGCTTGCAGGAACGTTTCACAGAGCTTGTGGGTAGCTGCGTGAAACGAGGTGAGTATGTTATCTCTCAATGTGGATGAACTGGTTATCTTGTCGGCGTCCGGATAGCGTAAGGTCGTTATGTTCTACGACAATGCCAGGGCAACCCGTAAGTTGACAACAGACGACGATGAGGAAGACAGTATATATGCTGCCCTGCATGTTATCGTCAAAGCGATCAAGGCAGGGGTAGTTGCCATAGAATACGAAAGGAATACTTACATACGGAATATCTCCATGTCTATAGCTGCTCAGTCTGTTTCCGGAACCATCCAGTTGCTGATACAAAGGCTGTCGTCTTCACTTGGATCTAAATCCTTTAATCACTCCTCATAGGAAACATAGTGACCAGTGTGTTGCGCAATCATGCAACTCCTCTTTAAATCGCTCTTGGAGTACTGATTAATCGAAAGAAGATGTTAAACCCATGTTCGACTACAAGGTTACTTCCTACGATGAATTGCGACGATACAAGAAGTCCTCTACAGTGGCGAGATACACAAAGCTGAGAAGAGAGGAGACAGTCCCTGTTACAGTTTCCGGTCTCATCCAGCTTATTGCAGATAATTGCGATGCAGACATGTCAAGCCCGAATAGAAAGGTGTCCACACACGCACTGACCATGATAGAGTGTTTCTCAGCGTGAGACAACACCAACGAATCTCAATCATTTCATCGTGTCTCCAAAGATGAAATGAAGAAACCAGTCCACTACGATGACCACGAGGATGAGTTGATCCCTTTCTGTGGAGAAGGTAATCCTGCCTGACGAGTTCCGTAACAAGCAGAGAGTCTCGTATGAATTTCTCAAGGTGAGTTCATGACATCTTTGGCAGACAATCTGCTTAGCAATATTCCCTCAACTATTACCTCAAATAATATACATCGATTAGAGAATAGAAAACAATACAATAGCTATCGTTATTTATTATTTCAGAGCATGTCCACAGATGAGAATCAGACACCTGAATTCAATGGATTCAACACTCGTGCCAGTCGCCGACAGGGTTTTCCCCCGAAGAACAAGACCTACGTAAATTACCTTCCTCTGATCGACGCCAAACCCTCTGATCCCAGCACCATTCTAACGTTGATGATGAAAGCTCAGAAGCTCATGAATGCGAAAGGTCAACACTGGGCCATATATACCACTTGTCAACAGCTCTACAAGGTGACATACCAGATCATTTGGAACGACATTGAGAAGTTCACAGCCTTCATTCCTAGTATTGGGGATATGCACTTCCTAATGAGTTTCATTGGAATGGTAGGTGCGAATGCAGCAGATAGTGGATTGACAGAGGTGCTGGAGTCCAACTTCTCAGGGGTAGCGAAGATGTTGTCAGGAAAAACATTTCCCCAGAACCTACGAGCCTTATGGATGCTGTCAGAAGAGTTACTACGCAAGCTGCTGCATCCATAATTTGAGATTCTGGAAGCCTACCTCGACCACCTGTCCGAGAAGAGTCGTACAGCAAAGCTATTGATCACTATCATCATTCGTTCCACACTTCGCATGATGCAGTATGTGCATGCCGAGCTCGATGGCGACTTCCATCTTCACCTCAAGAAGAATCACTGCCCTACATCTTCAGCGCGGGTCATATCAACTACACACGTTATGGAGTCCACAACCTACGTAGGAAGCGTTGCCAGAAGATACAAGAGTGTGTTCGATAGGGGAGAACACGCCATCAACCTCAAAGCTGGCATTTGGAACGGGATATGGTGAGCATCTACAACTGGTCATTCACAATTGTCTATGAACACAACCGAAATATATGTATATTGTAGGTTTGAATTGAACATTGAATTCAGGTTTGTATTATCACTTTCCTTGGGTCTGACATGGGTATCGAGACAACATGAATGAAAACAGGTCATGGGCTTGACAGCATCATCGGGTACCCCAGTCATCCTGACATTACCAGGACCTTTACTTACTCCTACCACGACTGCATCTCCTTTACACCAGGCTGGTCCCAGAGTGCACACTTTCACATGACTTTACACATCAATGATATGAAATGTTGTGTAACATAACAAACTAATAAATACTTCATGCAGCTACCCAAAATATACTAAATAACATATGTGTATATTGTACCAGGTCAGGATGAGATGCAAGAGCACACATAAGAGATTCAGTTGCATCAGAAGGAGGAAACACTTTCTTGCTTCAGAACTGACAGACAGGATCGGCTCTTTCTTCGACAAAAGCTGGCTAGTTGCACAAGGACGCGGTCTTCATTCAAGTCATCATGAAGGATCCAATTCTACAGAGTCGATGCTGGCAACAGAACTATCGCCAGTAGCAACATCTATGTTTGATGATCAGGATCACATGAGAACCACACAGAAAGCACAACCGAAGAGTGAGCTTGCTGTTCAAAGATCACATAGAGGCGTCACGAAAGACTCATACTTTCTAGATGGCTGTGCCATACTATGAGTGGTGACCTGGCCTTGTGCCTAGAATGATGTAGTGCAAGACTACTTAGATGCGTTCCGTGAGCATGTTCGTCCGTATGAACAGGAATCGGATATGTTGCTCGTGTTCGACCGCTATGTTTATAGTAGTACCAAGGAGGAGACACAACGGGGGCCAGACAAGGAGGTGTCCAAGGTCTTAAAAATGAAGCCGACCTCAAGACTGCCAGCGGTCAAGCTTCTGTTCTCAGTGACATCAACTACATCATCGCAGACTTTCTTGTACACAAGGATGATAAAGTGACCCACACTTTGACCCTGACTGCTCCATAGCCTGTCCCGGTGGAGCTGCCAGGTGGTGTAGTTATTCCACGGAGATACCTTGAAACCACACAGGAGCAAGCATACACAATCCTTATACACCAGGTAAATTTACTATACATGCTACAACGTCATGCTATACAAATGCATGTACATGTACGTATAAATACAACTAGCATTATGCAAATACACTTCTGTAATTATCAATTTCTTCAGGTTGCACGTTGTGAGGTGAAGAACAATGGTGCACGTGACGTCATCGCTGACGACACTGACGTGTTTGTCCTCTTACTCCATTTCAAGAATCTTGGATCCCTTGGGAGCTGGCCGATCTTGATGAAGTCGCCACTGCGTCAGCGAGGATCCATTGACATTGACGGCGCGCTGCAACACCATCATACATTAATACTAAGTCTGCTCGATGTACACGCATTCAGTGGATGTGACACCTTGGCATCATACTATGGAGTTGTGAAAGGAAAGGTCCTCAAAGTTCTCCCAGCAGGTAGAGTACTACACACTGGTGTATTCGGACAACTAAGATATACATAAGATACAGGAACTGTTAAATGATGATAATGATGGTAAAAATATTCCTTTGTTATAATAATTTGGACTATCGAGTGGCCCTTGGGTTTGGCATGTCACTTTTGGTTGGGAAAACCCCGCTAAACGAACTTGGAAGTTTATCAGACAGGTAGTCATGTACAAAGAGAAAGGAGTGATTATCAGATAAGTCATGCAGGTTTAGAATTCCTAATTTCTTAAATGTTGGAAAAGGTCTTCTCTCCTGTGTCTATATCTCGGTGACATACAAACGCTTCCCTGTGAGGCGACACAATTATCACGTAAGCTAAGCGGCTCAACTGTGCCTCAAAGGCTGTTGAGTAGCCCTATATTATATATATATATATATATATATATATATATATATATATATATATATATATATTATGCACACACACACACACACACACACACACACACACACGATATTTATATTATTATCACATTGACATTGTCTTAAAATGATGGTTGAGGATTTTTATGTGTTTCTGTTCGTACGAGAATAAAGTCGGTAAAACATGATAGTATTATTATTAGTTATTATCTCTGGTGGAACAATTCCAGGATTGGAGATGTCCAGCTCCATAAGGCTCCATCTTTTTCACCATCAAAATATCAATCAGAAAAATGTCACAATACTCAAAGTTGGCAACTCTCTCTTGGCTGTAAGTTTCTATAATTTCAATTAAATGCGAAATTTGGTTAATTAGTTTCTATTCATCAACATACTGTAACATCATTTATTTTCCATATGCGTCTCCTTCAAATTAAATTTAGCGAATGAAATCTAACTATGATGTTTTCAATTCATCAGTTCTTTCTTGCTGTTTAGATTACAGTCCAGTGTTAGATAAAGGAATACCCGAAATATTCACATTGTTGTCATGGACTATTTGTTGGTATATGTTAATGTCGTTGATGTTAGTGTAATGCCGTAAAATCAGGTGAGGATATCGCGGTAGGGAGGGGGGAGGTGTCCATCGGGATACATCCCCCATAACTCTAAACATTTACTGGCGGGGCCACCCATTAGAAAAAAGAACGGACTGAAACCTACCTCTATATACCAATAGATTACTGGCATTGTATTTAAAAGCAGATATAACTACCCATTTAATTGTTTTCTCTAATTGCCTATTGATATATATAGTTTATTTGATCAATCCTCCATGCACTTTGGAAACGGCCCTGATTGAGATGAAATATATTTAATCGAAATTCGCTACCTTATATACCATCCTGAAGAAGACACTACGATATTTCGTATATACACATTATGAACATATTAGTAGATAGAGACGTCTTTTACCATAGCATTGATATTTGTCATCGTCGTCATCTTTGTCGTCATTGTGGTCAGTATTGTCGTCATAGCTGCAATAGAATTGTTGATATTAGATCGACATTTGTAGTTTCATCACGATCATAATATAATATACTTCACACGACTCTACTTGTTAACACCAAAACATATTCGATTTCCGTTTATTCACCTCTCTGGTCTAGACGTACGCACTAGTAAACACAAAACGTAAACTCTCAATATAAATGTTTCAGCGAATGTTTTGTTGAAGTTATAATATAATATATCTCTGTGACAATGATCATCAGATGATCAGCAGTTATCTAGACAACACAGAATATGAATAATACAGGACGCAGATAGGTCAATGTTTCCATGTTAGAATTCATAAATAACAGATATATTTCGTCCTGACGACGACTGCTTTTAAAAGGATCAGTTTATTAAATTTATTTAAATCGTGTAATATTTCAAATCTGACATTTATCGGTGTGTGTATGATACTTTATATTATGTCATGTAGTGTATAACACTAATTACTGAAGAAAAATAATACTATGGTAGCTTATTGGTAGTAATTTATGATTATACTATATAGAGTATTATGGGTCAGATTTCAGCTATCCTTACGATGAAGTATTAAACTACCAACTTCTTGGTTTAATTGATCTTCTTTCTTAACGTCTCCGTAGCTTACCCAGTATCACTTTAGTGTATAGTTTTCTAGTATCAAGGTTCAAATTCTAGTCTGAGTGTGCAATTGTTGACATCAAGTTTTGACATTAACTTGTCATGTTGTACAAGTAATATAAATGGCCAGCTTCCTCGTCATAATTTACTGCTATTAGTCAGGATGCCAAACATGAATTTCAAGGTGAACCCTTATTTGGCTGATAAGTTTTTTCTCGACGGATTTATCAGCATCAACCTATTGATTTTTAGCATACACTCTGTAATAAGTGAAATACATTAATACATGAAAACGCTTCAAGATCACAAACTAAAAGAATAATCAAGTCTATTTTGTTACGAGATTATCCAGATGTTGTGAGATGTCAAAATACGAGATTTCTGAATGTCACTTTAACCTGCTTCTGTGATATAGTCGTTTCCTCATTATGATGCCACCTTCCTCGTCATGAATGATTTCCTCACAATTCGTTATTGTTTTTCTTGTATAATTTGGAATAATTGATATCCCATTCTTGGTTTTTCCAGTCTCTCCCATTCTCTCTCCTGGATTTGGTTTTCTCACAGAAACTTGTGATAGATGTATCGTTTTGTAAATTTTGTTTCCGGAGGGCCTGTGGGTAGACAGCTTTAAATAGGTACACAGGTCCAATTTGCAGGTATCCGACTAGTATGTTTTATGTGAAATATAATCCGTGACAAATAATATATAAATTAGAAATAAATAGCATTATCAACATTATCATTGTCATAATATAGGCTGCGAAGAGAAAGCGGAAACACATACAAAACACAAATAAAGGTTGCTATTTGACCCCACAGCTCGCAGTAAACAACATGCTCTATAAGAGCAGGCTTGTATAATTTTCTGGATTCCTCTGCGTCAAACATTTTAGTATTTTCTAATGTTTTTGAATAATTGCGATCCGAATTATTTGAAATCTCTAACTGATAAATCAGTCATGTATTGGCTGTTCCCAGACGGCCTTGGAACTAGCAACAGTTTGGCATGACTACATTACCCTATAATTATTACACGACAATAGGCCATCCCTGTGCTACTCATTTAGGTGATCATTATATTTTTAAGCTACGAACGAGTAACATCCCAACACGAAATTGTCCGCGAAATTAATGAACGTACTCGACTTGGATTTGGTTGCGTGGCGGAGAGTCTGCTTGGGTTATTTTAGCAATTATGTAAGAATTATAATCATAGGAACTATTTGATAGTGGCATCAGCTTCGCATAGTTATGGATTAAAGCAGTTGCACTTTAGTTACGTGTTGTTACAAACACCGGATACACGTGGTCAGTCGAACACCCAAAGACCATGGGCAGATATTGTCGCCCGTTAAGACGACGATCTATGAGGCCCATATCCTTTACAGTGCTTCTGGTTATATGATAGGTTAATACATATATATTACAACTAGAAACCTATACATCAACATATTTCAAAACCACATATGGTGCCTTACGCTTCATTCTTGGTTAGAATAGCTAAACGATTCCTACCTATATCAATTGTATGGACAAACGTCCAACAGGTCTGGCTTCGCAAGTTGTTGTCTGGCCAGAGTGAAAAGATAAACCTTTAAAGGCTTTATAAGTTCTTTGCGCGTCAACCAACATAACAGTTTCAGTTGAACAAACTTACGTCGTTTACACTACCTACATATGGAAGCAGCAAAGTGACTTAACTAAAAAAACAATGCGTGTGTTTGTGTGTGGGTGTGCGTGTGTTATGTGTGTGTATGTGTGAGTATGTGTGTGTGTGTGTGTTTCACTTTTTAATTTGTAAACACTCTTACAATACTGTAAGTGAACAAAACTAGTATCCCACATAGTGATAATGTGTTGCCCCAATGTTCCTTTGCTGATTTTATTTTGAACATGTTTATGATACTGGCAAATATTTGTGTATAGTCTTGGTTGATGCAGGGATCTACCTATATTTTTTCTTCTGTTTGTACTTAGTTACATAGGAAGGAATATTTTATGATGCCTGTGCAGGTGAAGCTATTGGCTTTATATACTTATAAGCAACTCTATCCGGTACATAGTGACAGGTACTACTAGCTGTAGGGTGAACAGAAAGAAGGAAACAGGAACAAAACTACAACTGGGTAGGGCAAAGGGAAACACTAAAAGTGTTAACGGAAAGAATCTTTATACTTTATAATTATCACATTCACAATTAATTTACATGCGTATTATACATATCATATACATTATTGTGTACCACATGCAGACTTCATATTACATTATCAGAATCATTCAATAATCCAATCTGTTAAAAACATGTTGGTGATATGGATGTTTTATTCAACTCCATTAAGAAAGTCTGGAATAGATTTAGAGCCATTAGAACGGTCTTGGTACATTGTCTGCAGTCACTTCAGGAAATGTGCTTGGCCATGGTTGGTGCGCTTTCTAGGAAGGTTCCCAACAACATATTTCGGCAGTACTGTGGATTCTGCAGGTTGAAGCTCCCGCAGAACCTTCCAGACTAACGTTTGATGATGTCTTACCATACTGAAAAGGTCTTGTAATGCCTGTATACCATGTCAAGGCCTATTTGGAGTTTCCAATGTGCATGCGTTAAACGTCACTTCCGAGTTTTGTTTTCGAGATAAACACATGTACAAGTAGTGCTATAGATGATCTTGTGGAAGCAAATAATTAGGGTGTTAAGTTTTTTGCCATGCTGTTTTTCTGATGAGCAAGTTTAGTGATTTCTTCATGAGGAAACTTACAACCACTAGAGACAACATTGATAATCACAAATCTCCAGTGAGCAACGCTGTCGTGATGAGCGCTGATATCATATTTGAAAGACAGCCTCTGACAAAACTTGCGCCTGCCACTCAAGACGAGGTACATGATATAATCACTGGTGGAGTTCAAGGTTCCGCTTTCTTTCAAAAAGGCCAATATTAGACCACTGCTGAAGAAGCCAAATCTGGATAAAGAGGAATTGAAAAGTTAGCGCCCAATGTCTAATCTGCCTTTCTTGTCGAAGATCTTGGAGAAGCTGGTTACTAAGCGGTTGGAAATCCATTTGAGTAGTCACAGACTCTACGATAATCTTCAGTCAGCTTACCGTACCGGTCACTCTACAGAGACCGCGCTCCTGAAGGTCCATCATGACATTGCTGAAGCTTTAGATAGGAAGCGTATGGTGGCATTAGTTCTGCTTGACTTATCTGCTGCTTTAGATGTCATAGATCACAAGATCCTTCAAACGCGCCTTGAGCACAAGTTTAGAGTAACCGGAAGTGCCGTCTCCTGGATACAATCTTTTCTGAGTGACATATTTCAGTGTGTTGCCATATGAATGACGACATCAGAAGGTAAGTGCCTGAATTGTGGGGTGCCACAAGGATCGGTACTTGGACCACGTAAGTACTGTTTGTATTCAAAACCAATTGGTGCGATATGTAGCCGACATAATTTCCTCTATCACTGTTATGCAGATGATACCCTGGTTTATATGGCGGTCATCCCCAAAACAACTTGGTCCGACGTTGCAAAGAAATTGGAAGCTTGTTTGGCTGATATCAGTACTTGGATGAGTGCAAACATGCTTAAGTTAAGCGAGGAAAAGACAGAGCTGATTATCTTTAACACAAAACATCAGGTTAGGATGAATCGGGAATTACGGCTTCAGGTAGGTAATAATACTGTTTCTGTAGCATCGTCAGTGAAGAATTTAGGAGTATATTTTGATACATCCCTGACCATGGAGAGGCAAGTAAATGCAATATCCAAAGCCTGTTATTAACAAATTCGTAATATTGGTCATATCAAGAGGTACATCACATAGGATGCTTGCAAAAGACTGGCACACACCCTGATAACTTATCGGCTAGATTACGGCAACGCTCTCCTGTATGGTCTTCCAAGCACACTGATGACACGGCTACAGAAAGTACAGAATTATTCTGCCAGGTTAGTCACTCGCACCCATAAAGAGAACATAAAACACCTGCTTTGAACTCCCTGCATTGGCTTCCGGTTATATATAGGTGGCAGTAAAAGATTTTGATGTACACTTTTAAGGTATTTCAAGGGACTGGGCCTCAATACTTAGAGGAACTTGTCGTATCGTATCACCCGACAAGGTATCTACGGTCTAAGTCTGGAGCATTTTTTTAACGTACCAACAACAGGTTGAGTGACAGACCCTTGATACCTTCAAAAAGAAGATAAAAACTAATATTTTTGTTTCAGCTTTACCTAGCTGAATATATTATAAATTTGGCTGGAAAGAATTATGTACCTTCAAAGATTCAAATATGTTACATCAATAGAATTATTTATTGTCAAGCACCTTAGAGTAACTTTCTTACAGGTCATATAGGGTGCTATATAAATTTTGTATATTAATTTATTTAATTTAAAGAAATTAAGACAAAACTGGCGAAACTTAACATTGATCCATCGAAACTTGTGGAAAATGTGTGTCCAATAGCTGGCAATGACCAGCAACCACACAATAATAACCAAAGTTATGCCTATACATGCATTTGTTCTCCAGCTTGTCAATGTGTGTGTTGCAGTTCTCAATAAGCAAAGCTGAAACACTTACAGATTGAATATGATGAACTTAAGGAAATTGTCACTAGACCTTTGATTTAGTCACCAATATTTACCAACATGAAAGAAACTCAATCTCCTCAATTCTGAGATCTGGTGGAACCCAATGACTTGATTATGACAGGTAGAGAGTTCTCCCTAGAGGCGGTCCACCCGCCATAGCCTGAATTAATTAACGTGTTGATGCAACCAATGTAGCCGTCAAGTCAGATTACAATGATTTACACCCAGTAAATAAACTTCAAACATATTTCACAAATACACTGCTAGATCTACATAACACTTACCCGGGTAATTTTAATTACCTCAGAGAGACTTAGATAACTTAAATTTAGTATAGGTGCTGGTATCACAAACATAATTATTTTTCTCTATTTTATAACTAAGCTTTGCCAATAAAAACAAATGACGTCTGCTTCTTCTTATTTTATTTACTGCATAATAATAATGGGTGAATTGAAAGTTATTTTATGTGGCTTAGCTACCTCAAATGAGGGAGACACATATGGTCTGTAATTTACTGCTTCACCACCGGGACTAATTCTAAATAAATTTAGAATTTACAATAGATGGTATATTCGGCAAAGAAAACCTTGTTAGTTGCTTGGTTGGATGAAAAACTCACCCTATTTTAGTGCTAGAAGAGACGGGCTAGTACTGTCTCTGGTTCACCACGTTTGTTTATATATCCCGAAACAATCCCACTACGCATTGCACGTCCGGAACTCCGAATTGGCTTATTGGTTAGAGTGGTATCATGAGCATTCCATTCACGAGATGAATAGAGTGGCAGAGTACTTTTTTTTTCAAATCGGAGATTGGTGCTCCCATCATCTTGGGAATCACTCATATGGAATGCACATTGATGTACATCTTGTTGAAGTAGGAGACTAAATCCATGGCTGCTGGCGGCACGTTTTCCTTGAAATGCGTCATACCCTCGTGAACCTCATCAACTGGTAGGAATGATCAACTATCCAGTTTGACACATAAAATAGAAAATCCTCATTCTCATTGTACTCGTTGACCAGTCCAAGTTTCTGGGTCTTACGCTTGCTGTTTTGAGTCAGTTGTAAAAAGCACCCCCTTATGCTACTTATCCTACTTAACAGAGCGGTTACTGCTGTGAGTAAACCCTCCTTAAAGTCTGTTACCACGTTCTGTACGTCAATCTCCAATCCATATGATATTTCTTTCTTTATGTATTCTCTGTTTTCCTTCCTAGAATCGATGCTAGAGAATATACAGTTTCACTACAGTGAATATTTAGCCAATGAGTAGATCCTATATTGCAGTATTGTCATCTAATTGATGTACATGAAGTAGATTTCAGCTTCAGGCAGTAGTTCGAATGTGAGCTTTTTCTTTTGTGGGGAGGGGTTCGCGGTAAGATAGGCCATCTGCAACTATCTCTCTCTCTCTCTCTCTCTCTCTCTCTCTCTCTCTCTCTTTTATATATATATATATATATATATATATATATATATATATATATATATATACTAAAAGTTGTTAAAAATAACTAGGGTATAACGAAATGGTATATTAAAGCGAAGTGGTTAGTTGGTCCGGCCAAGCGTCCATTTACTCCCATAGTAAAGAAACTGGGATATAACGAAATTTATACAACGAAAACTTGATCTTTCGGTCCAGGAGCATTGAATCAATATAGCTCGCGCTGATTATAACGAAATACGATGTTTGGAATTTTAATTGTCAGTCACTCCATCGCCCGATGTGTTAATTGCAATCGTATATGTAACAATCAATGTGACACATGTCACTTCAAAAGGTATTGTGGCGTATGGTGAACTGAGAACTTTGAATTGGCTTGCTAAACTGTTTAAATAGAGACAATTTTATATAAGGAATTAACGTTAAACAACTGCCATCATCAGAATAACCGAAACCAACACCAGGTAATTGTGTCCAATAGGGGACAACCCGGGGTCTCGACCGCAACATTAAATAATACAATCATTAATTAAATATCCCAAGACTAGCAAACATAAACCAGTATCGCTTGAAACAAGTTGTAAGTTGTTGACGAAGTTGACAAAAAAGTGAAAGTTAAGATTTAAATTGCTAAAGAATATGATCTTCAGTATAACACACTGTCAATTTTGTTGAAGAATAAGGATACCATGAGAAAAGCTCACGGAAATGTGTGTGCAAAACTGAGTATCTATCTTCAGTCACTGCTTAACACGCAACATACTTTTTGATTTTAGATGAAGGAGAATGTGGAAATAAAAGATGAAATTAATAGTTGGTTTTCATCATCCAATCAGAGAACGGGAACACATTTGCTCCATGTCTTAATAAATTAGGGTTATTTTCAATTATCGCTCATGCATTGGTAACTAATTTGAAAACTGAGATAAAACGAAGTACCATTATAACAAAATAAATATTCAGTCCCCTTGAATAAATTATATGGTGCTTTTAAAATATATATATATATATATATATCAAAAGCAGGATAATTTATCGATTCGCGAAAGACATATGTCTGTTGGTCTGTCTATTGACCACCATAACATGAAGTAAACTAATCTTCAACGTTTTCATAATGAACATTCAAATCAGTTCATATCTATCTATTCGGCGTTGTCGCATTCCTTAGCGGTACATGCTTTATCATGCTTCCATGTCCCCGGTGTACAATCAAAATAGTCCACCAGTTCATCAGTACCATCGTTTGGATACAAGATAATAGACCCCCTCGTATAACATTCTTGTGAATCGACCTGTATTTCCTTCATAAAATAATCTCAGTGGAATCTGGCTATTTTCTGAAGGCTACATAAGTGTTACTAAGGAGGTTAGCCTATAGTATGGAAATCAGATAAATAACTCTTGACCAGTTGTCTTACTGGCGGATGATGACAAGTTATCATATATGACAATCTCTGTGGGTGCGTTCTTGGACGCATTACTCGGGACAGAAGAATGGCTTCCAGCTGTTTAGTAGCTTTATCCCTCTATCAATCTAAACGAATATTGAAATTGCCTAAGATCGATATATGAGCAGCAAAGGTTATCTGAAAGAATCCGTTTTTTTTTCAGTTTGATACAATCATTAGCTAATTCTAAAACAAATAATCATTCACAACTTTATCTACAAGAAAGTGTTCCAGTATTGTTGCCGGTTACCCATTGTGGGTATGTCAGAAATCTACAGATAGCTGAGCTGTATCATGTCTAAAGGATGTTTCATCTGATAAGAACATTTACGTAGTGAGTAACCCTGTGTGTGTGTGTGTGTGTGTGTGTGTGTGTGTGTGTGTGTGTGTGTTTGCGTGTTGTCACATGATGTAATGTTAATATCAAGAGTCCTTGTCACCCAGTAAAATGTATGCAATTATTACAAGTTTTAGTAGATGTCCAATTATACCTGGAAGCTGAATTATTTAGTGTTAGTAGTAGTAGAAGTAATAGTAGTAGTAGAAATAGTAGATGTAGTAGTTATTGTTGTTGTTGTCATCGTTGTCACCAGTATTTTTGTTGTTATTGTTGTTGTGGTCGGTGCTGTTGTTGTTGTTATACCAGTGAAGGGTTTAGTAGTAGAATGGAACGGACATATTTATGTTTAAAACAAGACAAAAATAACAACAACAACAACAATGATAGCAATCGCAAATCAATTCGTAATATTTACCTGCGACATCTGACTAATGGCCAAGGTCCTTCTCTAACAAGAACTGAATCAGCGTATGTTTTGTTCTGGATCTCATAGAATGTTTGTCTGCGACAATTGTCATCAGATGAACAAGTAGTTATCTCGACAATATAGGATACAAACATCAGAAGACGAAACACGACAAATATATCCATAGTCGGAATTAACAAATGTGACATAGCCTTACTAGCGACGACTGTTGGCTTCTTCTATACTGAATTATCTACTTATCACACATGTATCGACAATTCGCCAACTTGTTCGTTGTCAGTGAGTCCCGTCGCTTCTAATCTAGCAACTACTAGTGACTACATTGTCCCGTTGGCTCTGTTTTATATATATATATATATATATATATATATATATATATATATATATCACCGGCTTGAGGCGATTACTGGACCAAGGTTATCGATTACGATTACAATTTCATTGTAATTGATCATGATTACATTCATGAATACAATGTATAACACACAAACATGAATGTGATTCTTCATCAATATTCACTGATACATGTATAATGCCGCTAATTAAACCAACTAATTTCTAGTTACATATGAACTAATGGTGGTTGGTTGCCGTGACAACAAGATCACAGCTGTAAGGATGTAGGATGTAGACAAATTTCTAATTTTCACAACAACATTCCAGTACAAATATTCCATTTAAGTACATTCCCAATTATCAGGAGAAAAAACTAAGACATACATGTGTGTAGAAATGTTTTTATATACATAGATGTATATATATATATATATATATATATATATATATATATATATATATATATATATATATGTGTGTGTGTGTGTAGTGTGTGTGTGTGTGTGTGTGCATGCGTGTTTATGTATGTGTATGTATGTACATGTATGTGTATGCATCATTTGCATAATTTGTTTTCATTTGTGCTTATTTGTTTATTATATTTTAATTAGTTTGCATAGAAGACGCCATTGTTATGGTACATATATATATATATATATATATATATATATATATATATATATATATATATCCTTCGGTTGGTGTACGCGTAGTATTCTGATATGTAATTTATTGTATGTGAAAGGAACTTGCGAATAAATATCTTGTATCTTGTCTATCAACGCAATTGATACATATGATTAATTAAATATCCCAAGACTAGCAAACATAAACCAGTATCGCTTGAAACAAGTTGTAAGTTGTTGACGAAGCCATGGGGTATTCGGTTTCAACCCTTGTATAAAGGAAATTACTCAAAAAGATGGATGCGTGATATGAAAGGAAAGTCTGTTAGTGAATTGTAAATAAAACAACGTCGGTCAAACACCGTTTTTTCAACTACAAGCTGTTGGGGTTTAAACCCATGCAATATTATTAATTGCATGACGTTTCATCCAATAAGTGATTGCTCAAATATTACGAGCACGCTCATTCAAACTTCATTTCGCATAATGGGAAATATAGATCTATATTTTACTTTTCTATTTTAGGCTTGATTTTAATTGATGAATTCTTGGCTGTGATGTTCAGCACAAAGCCTGGTTTTATGTCAATAATAGTTGCTTCTTTATATTTGGACGATCCTCTCCTGGGTTCTTTCAGTAGCTTGTTTTTTCATTTAATTTATTATAATTATAAACATAATTAAATGATTAAAAAGGTTATTATTATAATATTTTGAATAGCAAGCATTATGTCTGGCTTGAAAATGTGAACATATAGTTTTAACAGTACTGAAGCTGTGACCCACTATTACGTTCTGCTTCAGCTAAGATGTCAGTCTTTTAATAGCAATTAAACTACCAGTTTTAATAATATTCGCTTGTACAAACTGACCTTTGAAGACAGTGACAATTGGGTTATATAGTATTGCTTTGAAAAAAGATACAGCAATTGAAAAATAGCTATAACTAGGGCTGCTTAGAAAATTAACATAAACGTTCTCACAATTGCTATGATCTGACTTGTGTGCTCTACTCCCAAACTCCACGGCTGTATGTGATTTGTTTTTGTTGCTTTGAGGCTTAGGGACTGGTGAGGGGCTACCCATATCTCAGCATGATAATTCGCCGCTTTGGATTAAGTTCCCTGGATAATCGTCTAGAGTTTGAATTCACGGTTCGAGATTCTCTGTGCTTGTGCCTTATTATACACAACTATAAAACACACACCAGGTGTGAGAGAGAGAGGGACTATAGATTTATTACAGGTATAACCATCTAAGTGTATATACGTCAATCTTGGTATCTGGCACCTGAGTTAGCAAAATCATTGGGAAATCAGTACATCCAAGTACACATAAGGCGCACTGATCCGAAGTGACCTCCACCTGGTTCTGATCTGAAACAAAACGCCTTAGTCTGAATCAGGCTGCAAATTTGCCACGAGCACAGTTTATGATTGGTCCAAGAGGACTGATGATATCGTAATAACCGTAAATGATGACGAGGAACTGGCATACGTAAATTTAACTGCCCAGTAAACACGGTACCTCCAGATGTACTACAACTTTCTTCATGGCAAGTTAATATACACCTTGATGTCAACCGTTGTACAGTTAGACTAGAATTTGAATCCTGGTGCTAGAAATATGTACATTAACGTGGTACTGTCTAAACCATTGAGACGCTCAGAAGGAAATCTATTAAACTAAGAAGTTGGTAGTTTAAATCTGACCCATAATATCGTATATACTATAACCATGCATTACTAGCAATAAGCTACCATAGCATTATTTATCCTCAGTAATAATTGTTACACATTATATGACACAAGCAAAATAAATCTCACACCCCTCCAAGTGTTAGATATGAAACATTAAACGATTTTAATTAATTTAATAAACTGATAAATCATTCCCTGATCCTTTCAAAAGCAATCGTCGTCAAAACGAGATATATGTTATTTATGAATGTTAATATGGAAACAGTAACCTATCTGCGTCCTCTATTTTTCATATTCTGTGTTGTCTAAATAACTACTCGGTCATATGATGATCATTGTCACAGATGTATATCCTATTATATCAACAACAAAACATTCGGTAAATAGTTGTAGTCTCAGAAAGAATTGGGCCGCTGGATAAACATGTTATACTATTGAGAGTCTACGTTTTGTCTTTACTTGGGTGTACTATTTAAACAAGAACATAGAGGAGAATAAACGGAAATCGAACATGTTTTGGTGCTAACAAGGACGGTTATAGCAAAAAATAATATTTGAGCGTGATAATAAGACACCCACTAAAATATCGATCTAATATAAACACTTCGATTGAAACTAAGACGATTATAATGACCACAATGACGACAAAGATGACGACGATGACAAAGATTAATTCTATGGTTAACGACATTTCTATCATATAATATGTGTATAATGTTTATATCCGAAATATTGTAATGTCTTCTTCAGGAAAGTATATAAGGTAGCGAATTTCAATTAAATGATATTCATCTAAAATAGGGCAAAAGTGTATGGAGTATGGTCAAATAATATATATATATATATATATATATATATATATATATATTATATATATATATATACACCTTAAGGCAATTAGAGAATAAAACTAAAAATTGGTATTTTTGCCGATTTTTAAATACAATCATTGTAATCTCTTGATATATATTGATATATAGAGGTAGATTTCAGTCCGATCTGGATCGTCACGCCGGTAAATGTTATGAGTTCTGGCGACATATCTGGATGGACCTCCTCCCCATTCCCAACCCGAGGTCATCCCAGATCTGACGTCATTACGTCAACATGAAAGACATGAACCTAAACCAAACATTAGTCCATGACAACAATGTGAATCTTTCGAGTTTTTCTTTATCTAACACTGGGCTGTAATCTAAACAGTGAGAAAGAATTGATGAATTGGAAAGATCATGTCTTTTGGTTTGTCTTTTGACATTATGCCCACTCATTTATAGAATATGACAGATTTATCAACACGGCGACGGTTCCTAGCCGTATTACTTGATAAAATAACCATGTAAGTTTACATATAAAATCATTCTTCAAAAGCGTTTATTTGTTTGTCAGCAGTGTTTATGTTCAAGCTGACAGACCCATTCATCTTCTACACCTAACTGTTCACAATGATGTCCTATAAATATCGGTTGATACCAGCTTATTTCTGTTGTAATGGTTGTGTTATGAAAGAAGCATCTTTGTTTGAGTGTTTTAGACAATTGTCTAAATACTAACCAGTCGATCTTTCACATGATAAATAAACTATTTCGGATGTGTAGTCAACATATCTCGTAAAGATTCACTTGTATTAACCCAATAACCCACAAACTGTACAATTAGACGGGGAGATATTCATGTCAAGTATTTGGTTGCACTATCTGTCTAGAAAAGCTTCCGTTTCTTTTTTCAGTTTTCATCTATGGTAATAATAATAATGAGGAAAATAATAATAATAATAATAATAATAGTGTATATTTAATAAACGCCCTTACTAACAGGAATAATTAAAGCCGCTGGCTGTATAGTTATACGCCAAATAATATGTCGCTAAAATACAATAACGGATTTGAAGGATAATTGTTACTTATCGATGAAAAAAAACTTTGGGTTCCTTCAAGGTATAACTGGTAGTGCAGTTGGTCACAGATCTCAACCAACTGAGTTCAAATCTCAGCCTGGGCGTATTTGAAGGGTGTTTCATCTTTGACTCATTACTGTTTGAGGAAGCTCAGCCCATTTAGCATATAGGTGGTTCGGTTACTAATAATAGACATTCACAGGCGCTGTACAGTTATATACCTTTATACATGTACTTAAAGCCCGATAAGAAATTTGAATGATCAACATTATTTATCTGTGAGTGCACATCTATTTTAGAACAGATTTAAAATGCTCTATAGATTTTTGTCACATATTTTACCACAACGCAATTAAAAATGTGAAATCCCAATAGTTATAAGGGTAATTCTGTAATTCTGTAATATTTCACCATTTATTAATTCCTATTAGAAAAGTGACATTTAGAGTAAAGTAGACTATCATGGTATTACAAAGGCAGTGCATTGTTTTGCAGTGTTCTCAAAGGCGCTGTTCTTGGATCCCTACTGTTTATTCTGTATACCACACCAGTAAGGCCACTTATTTACAGCCACAGATTGACCATCATTTATATGCAGATGACACCCAGGTATACATACCTTTATCTAGAGCAGACACTTATCTTTCCCTTAAACAACTTGGTGACTGTCTCAGTGATATATCTGGCAGGATGACAAACAATAAATTTAGGCTCAATGCAAACAAAACAAATATCATCATTATAGGTATATCCAGACAACCCACCAAACTTACTCATTGCCTATTGCCTATCAAACCCTTTCTTCTGGAGAGCCTGCTTTTTTGGCACCCAAGCCCAAATAACTCCATTCATCTGGTTTTCACTTGCTGTCTGTTCCCAGGGTTAAGACTTAAGCTGGAACTCGTGCTTTTTCAGTTGCTGTCCCTACTCTTTATAATTCACTCTCTGAACATGTTAAGTCATCAAATAGCATAGTTTCTTTCCGTCACCCTTGGAAAACTCACCTTTTCAGACTCGCTTATCCTTCCTAAGTGTCCTTGCCACCTGAGCATTGTTAATGAACTTTGCGACATACCCGGACTACGAGTGTGCCCAACTCCTGTACTAGGTGCGCTATTTAGCTCGGTACTGTTCGGGGATATTGGCGCTCTAGAAGTTTTGTAATTATTATTCTTCATTGCATTGACGTTATCGAAACCATGTCCGTTATTTAAACTATATTATTATAATAACCGCCTTATAACGTTATGTGTCACAAGCAGACTAAAGCTATCATTGTATGCAATAGCATAGAGATGATATAAATGGATTTAAGAAATATTAACACAGTTAAAGGGACAGTTCACCATCAGGTAATATGCTTTAAATATGTACTTACTGGAGGGCCGCCATTACGGATGCATCGGATGTCAGATTCGAAGGCGGGAAGGAGAAAAGTCAAGTGTACCGACGTCACCTGAAACTTTGAAATGAAGGTGGAATGTTCCTTTAAGACAGAGGTGTTATGCGTTTATTCAAACAGCAATAATAACTCCAAATTAGTTGAAATATATTATAATATAATATAATTATAATAATATTATAATATAATTATATTATAATTAAAGTTATAATTTAATTACTTTTATAATTACAAAAAGCATTTAAATAACTATTATTGACACAAATCCGGCTTTGTGGTGAAAACTACATCCAAGAATCTATCAATCAAATTGAAGCCTAAATTAGAAAAGCAAAGTATTAGTACAAAGTATCACAATAATCACAATAAATTCACATAAATACTCATTGCAGCGATACAACACAACTCAACTCTATAGCAACGACTGGTTTTGACATATTCAAGTCTTCACAGTTTGTATATAATGTCTAATGCTATCTTGTCTTGTTGAAGTTTGTGGCAGACACCCCTGGCTGTAGCCTATTGGGCATAGCCAATCTAACGTTATCTTATTGCTCGATTGTTATATAGACAATGTTCACTACAAAGCCACGAACCCGAGCCATTATATATTTTTAACAAACGGGGTTTGATATGTAATATCTTTGTTCTACTTGTGAACTTACATAACGGTGTTTAAAAAACAAGTCAATGACCACTGACTAGAATTAAAATGTTTGTACAGGTGTGAAAGTGCCCGTCACAATACGAAAATAAGCTTGAAATATGCTTCAAAGGAATTAGTCGTAGCTTCCCATGTGACAATTGCTATTTATATATTTCATTGCTATAAAAATATAGTCTAAGACGACCCAATCGAATCGTTCATTCCTCCATCCATAAACCCGGAAATGGACGAGCCAAGTAAGTCGGCTTACCAAAATCTCCAAGCCAACCCAACTGAAAGAATCAGAGAAAAACCGTGTCTATGCAAACAAGAAACCAAAAGTCAGCTCTTCTCCCTGAAGACACAAGAGTGGGACATATGGTGCAACAAACTAGCTGAAATGAAATCAACACAAATCTGATGAGAGATTAGAAAGATAAAAGGGTATACCCCAACATCCAAGACTGTAAATCCAAAACAATTTAAACTAAAGAATTTGCTCACCACTTCACAACCAGAGCAGACCAGACTACTCTACCCAAAACATCATCACAGTCTTCAAACAACAATTACCACGATGAGAATCCAATTTAGCTGCGGCAAAACAGAAAAACCCAGATACAAACAGGCTGTTGACGATCCAGGAAGTGGATACCGTACCTAGAAGAGACAGAAAGACAGAGATTGGCCTTACTTACACCTTCTACGCCAAAGTCCCAAATTCCTTTAAGAAGGGAATCCCGAATTTAGGAAAACTACCAGAACAATGGAAGACGGCAATGGTGATCTCAATCGCTAAACCAGGAGGAAAAGGCCACCGCTCAATGTCCACATTGTTCACCCTCTCAAATATTATGGAGAGAATGATCCTAGCAAGACTAACATATCTTAGGATCTGTCAAAGACAGATATACATTAGACGGTATTGTTCATATGGTAACCAAGATCACAGCCTTCATGTCGCCTCAATGGATATGGGCAAGGCATTTGAGCGTGTTGATCATCTTTCTATGATGGAATTCCTTATCTCTCTGGGCATATATGGATAGAAGGCTTTTGAACAAACAGAAAGATACAAGTAAAGATTTAAGGAACCATCTCCGACCCCCATGATCTCACTACTGGATTTCTTTAGGGTTCAACAATATCCTCCACCATCTTCAACGGTCTTGTCGCCCTACTCCCGACAGTCACTCGACCTCCATTAGTAGACATCCATGCTTAAGCCGACTACCTTGTTCTGAATTCACACGGAAGTAGCTGAGTACATAAACTCCAGAAACCCCTAAATACAGTAGACAAATCAGCCAACAACTTAGGCTTATACTTCTCTCCAGCTAAGACCAAGATCATGGCTTTCAACACATCTAGACAAAGTCATAAATTTAAACTCGGCCTACAATATCTAGAAATGGTCAACAATTATACATATCTCGGGATCACAGATAGACAGAAGACACTCATCCACCCGACACGTAGCAGATACTAAAAATAAGGTAGACTCCAGATTCAACATGATCAAGGCCATCACAAATCTGAAGATTGGTCTCAAGACCAGGATGCTCGTAACTCTGTAAAGTTCTTTGATATAGTCTCTCCTATTATACACTGGTCCCGTACGTCTACTGACCTGCAACTTTACCGTCCTTAGAAAGAATACAAAGAGTCACACTACGCTACATCTTGGGGCTTCCCAGTGATACAAACTCCATAAAGAAGGAAACAGACTCATATATCTTGCGAACAGCATGCTACCAAACCTATTCAGACCGACAGTTTACATAGAAAACAAGAATAAAATACAAAACCATCCTAGAGTCAATCAAGGCAGCTTGGGACCAGAAGGAAATCGGCATACCTCAAATAACACCACAAGGTCCAAAGATCCTGTTCCATAGTTAGAACCATCCATTCAAGTAATTATACCGAACCTCATTCAGACGAAAGGTAATCCAAAAGGCGCAACCATAGAAGCCACTACCATACTGGTCAACCTGTATAAAAGCCAAACACCAATCATCAACATCTACACTGACACTAGCTCCCAAGGAAACGGAACTATATCCTGTGCCTGTTTCATTAAACAAATGCCAAACCATTCTCCGATCACATTAGCTGAGCTTCAAGCAGTCAAAGCAGAACTAATATGGATATCGAGACAGTCAATACATGGAAGAGTCATCATCCACACGGACTCTATGGGGGCACTAACCATCGTCACCACAGACAATTTCCACACCTATCCCGAAATCACCACAGAAATCTACACCACGGCATCAACCCTCAGGCAGGATGGAATCCAAGTAATACTCCACTGGGCTCTATGCCGCATTAACATAGAAAATGCCAAACATACCCCTGGCACATTCAACCATCTGATTGACAGATGTATCTCTAATCAACTCGAATCGATCAATACAGGCCACATATAATCATAACTTCCTCAACAACAGACTGGCCGACACCCAATTAAAACGACTACGTTTCTAACTTTCTGGACATACACACGAAACCTCACCGGCTCTTCATCCCTAGCACTCTGCCAGTACTGTCAACAAGCGTACAATCCGTTACATTAATTACCCAACTGTCTAGCTCACCCGATATACCGAGGAATATTAAACGGCCATCTCCGTCCTGAAAACTACAAACTTCCAGATCATCTGGCAGCACTGATTATAACAAAAATCAACATTCCTACCAAACATCATAACCCCACTTATCATGCAAACCCCTATAAATACCACCAAAAACACTAAAGACAAAACAGAAGTCAGTCAAAACCAAGTGGCGGTGCCCAATAGGCGACAGTAGTGGTCTGTACCCTCAAATTTCAACAAGATCAAGAACAAGTAAAGTAGAGGTAGGTTGAGAATTTTCTGTTTTGGGCGATTGACGCTTTACTGAAGTTGTGTTTGTGAAAACCTACTTGATACTAAATAACCTCAATGAGTTTGACTAGAAATATATCAATCGTGGAAATCAACCAGAATTAAGAAAGATTGCTGTGTTGCAATTAATGCTTATTGTCCTGTTAGCTCCTGTTCGTGTGCGGTAAGTTTCAGTTCCCCAGACTTAAGGCATGGAACATAATTACAACGAAGAGAGACAGACTAAATAGTCTCCCATTATAATTTATCAAATGTGATAGACATGATGATCCAATGGATATATTGAAAATGTGGGATGCTCCTAGAAATAGACGTAAAATATTAACCTTAAAAATTAGAATTACTGGGTATTATCTGTCTCTGTTGGAGAATAGTTGCATATTTTATATGGTTGAATATCAAATTTTCGTAATGTAATATTTTACTTAAAACCTTCAGTTAAATCGAACATTTTAGCAATCATATAAAATGTATAGTATCTACAGGATAAAATGTTCAATGTCGTAATTACATTGATACTTAGGAATAATATGCTAGTAACATGAATTAGCTAAATCAGTTGAGAATTTGCCAATACTATCCTGTAATTGATCATGTAAACACGATCGCTGATATGCTTATATATATATATATATATATATATATATATATATATATATATATATATATATATATATATATATATATATATTGTAGGTTTACATGTTTTGTTAGATTTCCAGAACGTTTTTAATGCTGTATTGATATTTGATTATTAAATGCACTTTCACACCAGGATACATAACCTATGGCTTTATTAAATGTACCAGTAACGTTCTTGACATACACATCGGTTTCAATATATTTATAAACCTTTTCCCAATCAGTGCTAGTCTACTTTCGTTGGGATCCAGTGTTTTCTATTTATCATATGGTTCACACATTTTTGAAATGTAATTGTTTACGTGGAAACAATTGTATTTATAATTAAACATTGATAACATAGACTACAATTATTGACATAGGTATCCGACCTATTGGTGTTGCTGTCCAGTATAAATGGTGCTGCATATACTGGCTCAGTTTTCCAATAAAACTGAAAAACAATACGATGAATAATAGCAAGAAATGTTACAGATTATTTCAGAAAATGACAGAGACATGATATTTATTTCCTCTTCACTTAAACCGTATAATATAAAGCTGATATAAATGCCTTTATATAATATCAAGACCTACTCTGGTTTAGTGTTTATTTTCTTCCATTATAGTATGCAGAAAGGAAATAAACATACTATTGTCACTGAAAACTTCAAAAACAAATTATGTCCCTGATACATGAGCGATATTTTAACAAGAAGCATTGCACATTATAGGAAAAGGTGATGCATCAGATTAATTGTACCATAAAGAAGATGAACAAAATTATGAAACAAATCATATCGAACAAATAATAAATGACTTATTAAAACGTATGTTTCAGTCAGTTGTGAATACTTAGCTAATACATATATTATATTAGATCTCTAAACATAATGGGTGATATATTAATGAGTTTAACCAGTGTAATGCATGTATACATTCAAATATAAAATATTTATCTATAGGTATTTTTAGTTAACTATTGTAGACAACCTTTTATAATTTTTGGCCATTTTTATGCTGGTTAGAAGCACTCAAATTAAACTAAATTACACTATCGTTATCAATAATTTGTTAAATGAAAGTTTTATTCTTCTGTCATTAACTATTTATGTTTATTGCCTGCGACACATTCGTTTCACATCTTTCTTCGTTAATTTGATAAAAGTGACGCGTCAAATGTCAAAATCTGTTATATCACATTTCCAAAATTAGTTGAAAGAATCTGTTCATAACTTGTCACTTGTTTAAATTTGGCGTAAAGAATCCAGGCTGTCACCTATTTGGCACAGCCTCCTGGTGTTATTTTATATTGTGTCGTTGTGTCGTTGTGAAGGAAATAAAATATTTATTCATCACATAATATTTTAATACCATTTCACACTCAAATTATAAATATATAGTAATTATAAACTGTTCGGTGGTGAAGAGTAAGCATAATTGTGTTTGATGGACGTAGTTTGACACAAAACCGGGATGATTATGGCTAATATTTGGAGCTAGCCTACTTAGCCTTCTATAAACAACAATGGCGGCCGTAGTGCTAATTTCGCTTCTATTGATTTATTAATCGAAGAACTAGAAACTCTTCCAGCAATAAGAGAACAACACAACTATAAAGAGGAGTGTTTAAGTTTGAATTAAATTCAATGGAAATTAATCGTCCAGAGATGTTATTTAAAAGTCTTTATTCTCTGTGGCAGTGTCATTTGATACAGGGTAAAAGTAAGGGCATGACCATGCACGCATAGATACAATGAAGCACCAGCACGCACACGCACACACACACACACACACACACATATATATATATATATATATATATATATATATATATTTACATATATCCTATTATATTTATCCACATCATGTAACAGTGTCAATCGTTTTATCACAATCATAATGTCAACGGGTTGATGATGGGATACATGAAGTGATGTTATTCAATTTAGAAACATTATGTCAACAGTAACCATTTGAGAAAAAACAAGTGAAGGCTGATAGATTCATCCATTCATTCTGAACACTTTATGATAAATACCATTTGCTGAAATACCTAACACTGTTTTTGTATATCAGAACTGGAGAACCATCTGGGGACTTTCATTATTAACATCGTTAAATTGCGAATGTTAAAATTACCAATGGCGGGTTATTGTTCTTATATATATATATATATATATATATATATATATATATATATATATATATATATATATATATATCATAAGTCACACTATATAACTAGCCCAATATTCCATTGCGTACATATTGTGTGTGTTTGCATATACCTGTGTGTGCATACATGGGTATGGGTAAGTGTACGTGCGTGTGCGTCCGTATGTCTGTACGTGTATGTATACTTGTGTGTGTGTGTGTGTGTCCGTCTCTGTATGTGTGCGTGCGTGCGTGCGTGCGTTCGTTCGTGCGTGACACATATAATTCCTCACTATGTGTATGTCTTCATTTAATCTAACGAATATTGCATCAGATACAATTATTCCGTTTCTACTTAGTACATTAACATCAACAGACTCTTTTCGCTCTGATAGATAACACACTGATAAAGGTAAGCCAGTAATACTTGTTCTTCTGGACCAGTCTGCTGCATTTGATACAGTTGACCATAATGTACTTTTCTCTAGGTTAAAAGATATGTTTGGTCTGTCAGGTAGAGTACTTGAATGGTTTAGATCCTATCTGGAACAACGCTCCCAGAGAGTGTCTGTTCATGGTATTTTATCTGACATTCAGTTTTTGTTATCTGGTGTACCACAGGGTTCAGTTCTTGGTCCTCTTGTTTTCACAATGTATACCCGTCCTCTTGGGATCATTGCGCAGCGAAAAGGGTTTAAAAAATTATATATCACTGGATCCTGAAATTGAGTTAAATTTTCCTTTTCCCTTTGAAAAATTTTAGAACATTGTTTTGCCGATATCCGGCTATGGAGGGAAAACCCAAAACTAAATGATAATAAAACAAATTTTTTAAAAATTTGGCATCACCACATTGTGTTAAATCCCTAAAGACACCAGATTACAGTTTGGGTCATTTTCTTTCCCCTAAGGGGTCAGAAAAAAATTCTGGGGTTATTTTTGACCAATGTATTAACATGCATGAACATGTCACATCAGTATGCCGAGCTGCCTACTACCATCTTAAGAACACCCAAATTTTTAAAAGCATTCTTGACACAAGAATCACTTTTAACTGTATTTCCATCCCTTTTGTTACATCTCGTATAACTATTTTTCTCCCTGTTATATGGAAATTTCTGTTTTGGGGGGGGAAGTAGACCGGCTCTCGATGAATGGCACCGGAATATTTCTCGGATAGTTACCCATTAGATAAAAAAACACCAGTGAAACTGGTGTATTTTGCATATTATGTAATATAGATTTAATTTAGATTAATATAAATTGATTATATTTAGTTATTTTGTATTTCTTTATTTTTTTTTAACTGCTCATTTGACGCCCTATATTATCGCCCGCTCCAGTGTTTCCCAAAAACTCGGTTTTTGCTTGTGTATGTTTTTTTTTTTAAAATTTAAATTTTTTCACTTTTTTTATTTTTTTATAATTAAAATGAATTATAGTAGAGATCAGTTGCTTGCTTTAGACCCTATGGTGATAATACCATTTGTTTAGCGATGCCCCACGTAGTGGAAAACATCCAAAGAGATTGGGTTGATCCCAAAAGTAATTTGATTACTGTGCCAATAACACCATATAATGGCACAGCTGTAAAAATGTAAGTATTGGTCTTATTAACTGTCAGTCGATTTTGTAATAAATCTGATGAAATATCTGATGTTGTTAAGGATATGGATCTTGATGCCCTTGTCTTTAACAGAGATTTTGGCTGACTGGTAATGTTTCAGACCAGAAGATTGTTGGTGATGTGACTCCAGCTGGATATTCATTCCACCATGCAGTTCGGATTCAAAAAAAAGGGGGGGGAGTGGGATTCTTTCCGTGATTTTTTGAAGTGTGAAACCCATTTGCGTTTTCAGGCTAAGTTTTTTGGGAAAATTACCAACTGCCCTTTTATATCGGGGGGGATAAGTGTTCTTTAGCTATTATCTACCGATTACACCCCACTAAAAAAAATGGCCTGAAAGCAGCAGATTTTTCGGAATTTTGGGAAGGAAATTTTCTTGCTACCAACAGTGGTAAACTGTTGATTTAGGTGATTTCAATATACATTGGGAGTGAGGAATGAGATACCAAACAACTGGCTGACATTCTTAGATCTGCCAATTTCAGGCAGCATGTCCAAGAAAGAACACAAGACAGGGTCACATCTTAGATCTTGTAAACCCCCGTGATTATGACAATTTGATTAAAGGTGTGTCTGTGTCTTCCATGCTGTCTGATCATTTCCTTGTTGACATTAATGTATCTTTACAGAAACAATCTGTTTCAAAAAAGGTATTTCATATAGAAGATAAAGTCAATTGACAAGGAGGCTTTTTTTGTTTATCTGCGAGTCTCCTTTTCTGGTATTGGATCCACCGGATGATGTGGATCATCTGGTGGATTCTATGATAATATATTGAGAGACATTGTAGATCAACATGCACCTTTAAGAACAAAGGAAATGCCAAGCAGACCAATGCTTCCATGGTATAATAAGAACATAAAGCGGAAAAAAGACACAGAAGGGTTTTGGGTCTGTGGATCAGGACCAGTTTTTGTGTTTATTTTGAAATGTTAAATTTTTAGTTAAAAATTTTTGTTAAAATTTTCCCCTTTCCTCTGCTAAATCCGAATATTTTAATAAAAAGTTTAAAGCATCCAAGGGGAAAACAAAGGACTGTTTTCAGTGTTGGAAAAAAAGTTTACATAAAAGTCAAACTGTTTCCCCAAAAAATATCAATTTAATAAAATTTTGGCCCATTGTTTTAATAACTTCTTTTTGTCAAAAAATATTAAATATACATAGTGGGTTTTTAGTCCAGCACCTTATCACAGGGTACAACCCTTTGGGAAAGAGTCCTGCATATCCATGATGGAACATTTGGTTTCAGAGACTGATATCAGACAGTTGCTGAAAAAGGGGGTCTAATGCTTTCTGTGCAGTTTACCCTATGCCTCCCTGGCTTGTGAAAGATTGTCTGGATGTTCTGATAAACCCAATTACAAATATAGTTAATAAATCATTACCCCTGGGGTTTTCCCCAAAATCCATGAAAGCTGCCCTTGTAAAACCATTAATAAAAAAAACCCCACTTGGACTGTAATATTCTAAACAATTACAGACCTTTTTTCAAATCTTACATTTTTATCTAAAGTTATGGGAAAAAGGGAGTTGCTTTCCATCTAAACAAATATTTAATCAATAATAACCCTTAATGAATCACTACAGTCTGCCTATAAAAGTGGTCACAGCACTGAAACAGCCTTTGGGTTCCCAGTGAAAAAAGAATTTTTGATGTCAATTGATCAAGGTAAGCCAGTAAACTTTTTTCTTCTGGACCCCGTCTGCTGCATTTGATCAGTTGACCATAATGATTTTTTAGGGTTTAAAAAAAATGTTTGGTCTGTCAGGTAGAGTAATTTAATGGTTTAGATCCTATCTGGAACAACGCTCCCAGAGAGTGTCTGTTCATGGTATTTTATCTCCCTTCAGTTTTTGTTATCTGGTGTACCACAGGGTTCAGTTCTTTGGGCCTCTGGTTTTTACAATGTATACCCGTCCTCTTGGGATCATTGCGCAGCGATATGGGAAATTTAAAAATCACTTTTATGCTGATGACACACAGCTGTATATATCACGGGTCCTGACAATGAGTTAAATTTCTCCTCTTCCTTGAAGAATTTAGAAATTGTATTGCCATATCCGGCCATGGATGACTCAAAATCTTCAAAAAATTTAAAAGATAATAAAACAAATATTTTAATTTCATACCAAATTGGTTAAATCCCTAAAGACACCAGCATTACAGATTGGGGGCATCTTGATTACCCCTAATGGGTCAGTACAAAAATTTTGGGGGTTTTTTTACCCAAGTATTAACATGCATGAACATGTCACATCAGTATGCCGAGCTGCCTACCCAAACTTAAGAACATCCACTGTTTAAAACCATTCTTGACACAAGAATCACTTTTAACTGTAGTTAAACCTTTTTTACATCTCGTATAGACATTGTAACTCCCTGTTATTGGGGATATCTGATTATAAATTAATCGCCTTCAACGAATTCAAAAAGTGCAGCTTTCCCTTGTAACAAATACTAGAAAATATGATCATATTACCCCAATTTTTCAAAACTACATTTGGGAAACCAAAAGGTATCCATTTTAAGATTCTGTTAATAACTTATAAATCTATTAATGATATGGCACCAGAATACCTGTGTGAACTGGTTTCCATTAGAAAGTCATCCCGAAAACTCAGGTCATCCAGTCAGATACTATTGCAGGTGCCAGTGTCTCGGCTCAAGTCATATGGTGATTGTGCGTTTAGTGTTGCAGCCCCCAATTTGTGGAATAAGTTGCCGGCAAATATTAGAAATTCGTCGTCTCTTGGAAATTTTAAGTCTCTTCTAAAAACACACCTATTTAAGGTCGCTTTCACAGATAAATAATTATTATCTTTTAAATCATTACAGGGTTTTTACAGACATTATTTGGGGTATTATTAAATTACATATTATTTGTACAGCGCCTTTGAATGGCTCCTGCTAGTAAGGGCGCTTTATTAAATATACATTATTATTATTATTACTGATAATGATACGGCTTAATGGATCGTATATAGTAAAAGGTAGTTCCTACCCGATTTAATTTTTAATAAATATTTACCTGTGATAATGTAACTATCTCATATAATGATTTCAGTCGAGTACATACACGTATAGTTTTCTAAGATATTGTGTGACAAGTAATAGCATTATTAATAATTTTATTGTTGGCTGTTGTTGTTATTCATTTGATCGAAAAACTATTTTTTGGGGAAAAGGAACCAGTCAGTGCTAGTTTAATGTATTATTTTGCTCGTTGAGTGTAATATTCTATACGTCGCCGTGTTATATACATCTGACTAGCCAGTGATAACAGAAGATTGTATCTGTAGCTTCAAATGCCATACAAGATGTTACATATGATTTGGATAATTTGGATTGTGCTTAATGTCGACGGAACAATGTTAATTTCTCGAAATATTGAATACAAAACAATGGCTAAGGCACCAGATTATCTGTCATTTATTGAAACGCATCCCTCTGTCATAAACATAGAGATGTGCATAAATATTTGCTGGAACAATGAAGGTTGCATGTCTCTCATTTTCGGTGATGGTGATTCGACGTGTCATTTACACAACACATCAGATGGCTCTGTGAAACTACTGTCTAGAAAAGAAGTTGTTCCCGTTATTACAAAGAAGGTGATATATGGTAACCCAAAAATACGTCTCTCTATCTTGCTAGCCGTCTATCATTCAGCCTATATTAATATATGTATGTGTGTGCGTGTGGGTGTGTGTTGGGTACAAATAAAGAGGCAACAGGCACAGAGCATCAACATATCTAAACATCCTTCGAGACTTACCTCCATAAATCTAAATACAAATACAACTACACATACATTAATCTAAAAATATTGATAGATGTATGCGTATACCGAAGCATGTGTCTGGTCTACTCATTAGCCTGTGGGGACCAGCTAATTCGCTTTTTGTACACTACAAATATGTCACGCCCACAGGAAACCGGCTATATTCACGCTACGTAGAAAAACGGAAGCACGTAAAAACACATACAAAGATTACCATGTACCCTCACAGCTCGCAGTAATCAACACGTTAGTGTGGTTAAATGATAATTTAATAAATATAGATGATTTCGAACCCACAGAAACTGACCTGATTCGAACACCTGAGCAGATACTACCCATATCAATCATACAGACAGAAGTCTGACAGGTCGAGCGTCGCAAGTTGTAGTCTGACCAGAGTAAAACGTTGGCTTTTTATAAACTCTCGGTGCATCAACCAACACACTTCTGTCGTGGATACTTCCTACATATGAAAGGGGGAAGTGACTGACCTAAAAGCAAAGTGTGTGTATGTACCACTTTATAATTTGTAATCACTCTTCTAGTATATTGTACTGAAAGTGAACAAGACCTGTATCCTATATAGTGATAATGCGCTACGGGAGTTGTGCTTTCCTGGTTGTATGCGGTTCCTTGGCTTCCCGGATCAATTGGAGCCGCTGCGTATCATTCACTTTGATGTATTATATCTTAAAACGTCTCGTGGATATTGTATACATTTGTATAGGCATTAGTCTCTAATTTATTAAACATAGCTACATATATTAATAACTTGATAGTTAAGTTATTTGATTTGACTGTGGTATGTGGTGGTGACTGTGTAAACGTAACCATTTCCCCACATAACCCCACATACACATTATAGGGCAGACGTCACGAGAACCACGCAAATAAATAACATGACAACGTAAGCCAGTACACTCTATGTAATATAATAATAAGAAATATTAACAGAATCAGAAAGAAACTGAATTATATATTACAACATATGCGTTGTTGTTAGTAATGATATTATTTGTGTTATTTGTTATTAATATTGTCTTGTCATCATCATCATCACCACCACCATCATCATTATCATCGTCAAAATCATGCATTGTTTGTTTGTTCGTTGTTGTTATAAACTATGCTGTTGTACATATTACAATATTGACATCTAACGCCTGTCCTGACTTATATTTCCCAGTTTAAAGAAGAAAACAAGTCGAATCGCTAAAAAATAAGACCAGAGTTTCAGTTGTTTATTTTGGAAAATTATTCCTAAACGATGAAATAAATAATTCTGGTGACTGAAGGTTTGAGAACCTATGTTATTACACCAGAATAGTAACACTATAATCAGATTTATTTACTGTGCTTTCATCATCTAGGATGTTCTTATTTCGTATCCAACTCGATAAATATGTTAGCGGGGATACTGTTGCCGTTGGTCATCTCTTCTCTTCTTCGAGTTTTCTCTGCTTTTCATTTCTTAACAAGACTTTTGCCATGATACTAAAGGACAGATTTATATATTATCCACGCGTCTTGGTCAGATAATGAGACTAACACACGTATACGTGACTTACTAATTATTATATGAAATAATTCATTATAGCAATAAATGTTGATACTGTTTGATGAAATAAGATGTATAAAATATATAATCGTGTTTACGTTGAAAAACATGTTTTACGTGTTTTGACATAATATACGTATACTTTAAGCCTTCGAATGACGTAATTTGATCGGACTAATTTACTATTATTAGCTACAGCCTACATAACGTGTACTCAATTATGAGTTTCTACGGCTTTGATTTTATTATTACAGTTCCATTATGTTTAATGTTGATTTCAGCACCAGAATCTAAAGTTATTTGAACAGCATTGTGACCAGAGAAATATTCCATGGTTGGCGATTGTCTCACCTGAACCCTACGGTTACTTGAAGCTTCTTAAGTAGTACTTGTTGGGTAATCTTTAGACTCTAAGTGTGCAGAACTAACTATTCGGTGCATACATAGTAATGATTCTAATAACTGTGATATTTCAGGCTTGATTGAAGCGAGAGTGCGTGTCCTAAGTTCGGTGCCATATCGTTGTTTAACAAGATGTGGGAGATCTACATATATGAGTCGCAACCATGTGAGTACAAGAATATTCTCGAGAGTTGCTGTAAGTTCCTTATCACAGTTGGGAGCTATAGCTATGCCATGGTGTCGAGCCGTGATAGTACAGTTAGTTAGAGCGTATGACTCATAGCCGAACGGCGGCGGGTTCGAGGCTCCGTGAGCTGCAATGCTGTCATGTGGCGACTGGTTCACTCGTCCAAAACAAATGAGTACCTGACAGGACGCGATGGCTATGTGTTTGATTAACGCTTTGTGCCTATAATGGCAGCATGCGTTGTATGCTCCTTTGGGAGTTGAGATATGTGACGGGTGTAAACAGGTCTGAGTCAAGGATAATAATATTGTAAATAATATTGTAAAGCGCCTTAGATCAGCTTCTACTAATGATAGGACAACAGTTTGCTATTTGCGCCATCTAACATCTAACATGGTCGCCTTTTGTGCAGCAGTGCATTGCTGTGCTACGGGCACGCCACCACCATCATCATCATCATTGATGAAACCTCTGTGTTGATTAGTACCAGTCTTTTTCTGCCATGTAGCTCCGTCGGTTAAAAATGAAGCGAAATTAGCATCAAGCGATAGTGTATAGATGATATTTTGACCCCAATTTTCATATAAATTTACTGTCTCTATTTTGGTTAGACACCATTGCTTGGACACTCTATTACTGGCCATGTTTGATATGAAGTTATTTATACTATAGAAACTATACTGTCAATGATATATACTGACAGGTACCAGCAAGGTGTGATTGGGAATGTTCGTTTTCACTCTGAATGATAGTTGTCACGTACGTTCGCATCCGAGCGCTGCCAGCACGCTAGTGTAGCATAAATTTACTATTTACTCACCCAGGATACGACACCGTTTACGTATAATGTGTTTATTTTAACTCAACAAACGTCATAGAAACTATGGCGGAAATAGTACAGACGAACGATAAACAAACGAGGCTTAACTAAACAGCACGGTTATCTAAAAGAATAAAGAACAACAAATTACACACGTAATGCAATGGCGTAGAACACAGAAGAAAGAAAAAAACGCCATCTATAATACAATGCGCAGAGATTCTTCAGCTTATTTGTGGGCAACACATAATTGAAGTGTTCCCTAATATTACTACAGCGCTAAAGGTGTACTTGACAATGTCTGTCACGGGCTATGAACCTGAAGGGAATCTCTCAAAGCTTTCCTTTATTAAGAATACATTACGGTCTACTACGGCTGAAAAGTAGTTATTTATGGATATTGTCTCTAAAAATGCCATTCCAATGAAGTTTTCATATGAAAAACTGTATATGAATATGTTGCTAGTAAGAACTGAATTTTAGTTTTTTATGTAAAATGGGTTTCATTTAGTATGTATTACTTTATATGTCATATAAAAAAAAGATTATATTAACTGTAGTCTTTGATAGGTTTTTATTTCTTTATCATACGATGCATTATCCATGTATATTTATATACGTTTCCCTATTTTGCATCCCCCATAACTCGAAAACTAGAATTCATAGCCTAGAAAGGTTTTACTAACACCAGTGAGATTTACATGTGAGATAGGCCAATACTAGTCAAAATCTGAGATAGAGTGGTTAAATTAAACAAATTAAGAAACTAATAGTGGTTTCCCAGACATCATTACTGATGGGAAGGTGCTCACTCTATGGCCTATTGTCTAGGATGCCACCCCAACACCTCGTTCTCTGTCATTTGCGTCTCGAGGTTATTGCAAAGCTTACATAGCTTACAACCCTTTCTCCGAAAAAGGATAATGTAAATACACTATAATAAAATTAAACAAAATGGAACTGAAATGATAAAACCAAGATGATGTATAAACTCAGAATTGAGTACACATCATTTGCGCTGTAACTAATAATAGTAAATTAGTTCAACCAATTCACATCACCTGGTGGCTTACAATTTACGTATATTATGTTAATACACTAAAATATATGTTATCAACATAAACACGAATATATATTTTAAATATCTAATTTCATCGAATGTTATCTACATTTATTGTTTTAATGAACTGTTTCGTATAATAATTACTAAGTCATACATAAAGGTAAGTGTTAGTCTCATTATCTGACCAAGACATGTGGCTAATATACAATTCTGTCCTTCAGTATCATGGCAAAAGTCTATACAAGGAAATGAAAAGCAGAAAAAGCCAAAGAAGAGACGAGATGCCCAACAAAAACGGCATTCCAGTTAACATATTTATCGACTTGGATACGAAATAGTAAAATCCTAGATACTGATACCACAGCAAGGCAATATTCTCGTGCAAAGACATAGATTCTCAAACATTCACTAGCCAGAATTAGTTATTTAATCGATTTTCACTTAACATTGTATTTTTAAGAACAATTTGCCAAAATAAAGCACATATTTCTGGTGTTATTAAGCGTTCCTACTTGTTTTCTTATTTAAAATGGAATATGGACGTACTTAAAAGTGTCAGGAGAGGTTTTAGGTGTCAATATTATTATATTTACAACATAATAGTTTATAACAACAACAATAAACAAACAAATCATTCATTATGATGAGGGTGGTGATGATGATGATTATCATGATGATGATAATGATGGTGATTATGTTGATGATGGTGATGGTGGTGGTGGTAGTAGTGGTGGTGGTAGTAGTGATGATGAAAATGATGATCATGATGATCATGACGATCATGATGATGGTAAAACAATAGTAATAACAAATAACACAAATAATAACAATAACAATACTAAAAACATCTATAATGACAACAACACAAAATATGTATGCTATCATTAATGTGACACACCGCATATGTTTTAATATGTAATTCATCTTCTTTCTACATCTCATTCTGTCAATATTTCTTATTATATCGTTTAATGTGTACTGGCGTCCGTTGTCATGTTATTTATTTGCGTGGTTCTCGTGGAGTTTACCAAATAAATATTTATTTGTTGCTGTTTATTTATCTGAATTTAATATATGTTTTCCTAATTAGTTATTACTTGCTCTTGCCACTCACTGATCTTATTAACTTTCCGTATTCTAACTATTCTGGCTTCTACCGTGGAAGACATACGTTTAATGGAGACACTCCTCCCATTGTCTTTCAGTACAAATCTGGCTTCACATTGTCTAGTGTTGTAACATCCTCAGTTCTCGGAGTTGTTTGAGGCATCATCGTCTTACAAAAATGTTTCAATCATAGAGTTTCACTCACCATTAATAATGGCTGGTTTTTTATATGGATAATATTTGGCCTCATGGATAGAGCGTGAGACTATTTACCTATAACTGTTGTCATTCTGTAAGAGAGGTCGCAGGTTCGCGCCTCGGTCGTGGCATTATAGTACGGGGAGTTTTACTTCCAGCCAGGCAACTGGCAAGGTATTCTACACCGAACAATCTGAATTCTAAATTTGTTTATAATCAGTCTCCGAGGGGAAGCTATAAATTAAAGACTATATGCGTCTCTCTCATTTGAGGTTGCCAGCCACGTTAACAAATGTCAGTTCGCCCATTATTATTATTATTATTATTATTATATCCTGTTGTACTGAAAGAGAAACTTGCAGATATAGATTAATTACGGAAACTATTTAGATTATTTGGTAGGACTTCTAGTGTTCTGTATACCATACATCAGATAATCTTAATAATAATAATAATAATAATTATTATTATTATTATTATTATTATTATTATTAAATGACTTGTATATTTGTAGCGAATGTTTTTACTTTAACAAATTAATTGGTATTATATGTTCTCTATTGGATGATCATATTCTAGAGCGTCAATAATTATAAACGTAAACAAGATGTTACGATTAGTAATGGTCGATCTCTGTATGTGTTGGTTACAGACTGCATCTTCCTGGTTTTACCGCCAGATGGCGGTGTACGTGTCAAATAACACATATATAATATGTTAAACTCAAGCTCGCTGACTGTATGTGTTTGTGCCCTGATGCTATAACCTCACCCCATTTAGCCTGACTGATAATTGAATTTAAAAAGGCTTTAGCTCCAGAATTCATGATTTATTTATGTCGTTAGTTTGTCTAGTTGTCGGTGTTATTAATAACATAATCGTTATATGCCGTCACTACGGATAAGGTTTCGTTTTCTGGATTAGAAATAATTATTGATTAAAACTGGCTCAAGACATGATGAAAATTTTAATATCCACTTTAGTGGGAAACGTGTGGTAACGCATTAATCCTATTCCCTCTCCCCATATTCACATAAGATAACCCGTTTATGTGGAGCGGGGTGTGGATATTTGTGTGTTTGGTGGATGATGAACTTAGACGTAATACACATGTCTGAGCAAGAAAAGTCGCCACTCTGGATTCAGTCTCCTGAAGAAACGTCCAGAGTTTGAATTCACGGTTCGAGATTATCTGTGCCTGTGCCTTATTATACACAGCTAAAACACACACACACACACACACACACACACACCCGTATTATGTTTGTACACATCCACATCATCTAAGAGTGTCAATCGTTTTATCACAATCATAATGTCAAAGGGTTGATGTGTGTGTGTGTGTGTGTGTGTGTGTGTGTGTTTTAGCTGTGTATAATAAGGCACAGGCACAGAGAATCTCGATCCGTGAATTCAAACTCTGGACGTTTCTTCAGGGGACTGAATCCAGAGTGGCGACTTTTCTTGCTGAGACATGTGTAATGTCTCACCAGTCCCTAAGCCGCCAAGCAAAATCAAAATACGAATCACCTACAGCCGTGGAGTTTGGGAGTAAAACACCCAAGTCAGATCACGGCAGTAGTGAGAATGTTTATCTTAATTATCTAAGCAGCCCTATTTATAGCTATTTTTCAATTGCTGTATCTTTCTTCAAAGCAATACTATATAAACCATATAACCCAATTGTCACTGTCTTCAAAGATCAGTTTTTACAACGGGAAGGTGTCATGAAGCGACTACTATTAAAACTGTTTATCTTAATTACTATTAAAAGACTGACATCTGCGCTGAAGCAGACCGTAATAGCACGTCATAGCTTCCGTACTGTTTGAACTATGCTATCATTTTCAAATCTGACCTAATTTATGCTATTCTAACTATTGTAGTTCTTCAATGTTATTTATGACAAGCAGATTAGAGCTAATCTTGAATGTCAATAGTACAAACTGGACATAACTGGACCTAGGAAAGATAATTCTATTCCCACATACAACCAAGGTGAATTATATAAGTTGTTATATAAAACCCACCAACCGCGCGAGCTGTGTCTAATGCCACCGCTCGAGATGCGATGCAGTGTTTCTATTCCTGAGTCAGGAGTACTTATAATGCTTTAAGAGCGTACTGTGTCTGCTACAGTCATTTAAATGCTGGATAACCAGGCCAAACATCTAAACGGCGTGCCTCCAAAGACGCAAATAGTGCACGGAATATATAGCTCTAAATCAACTTTTCTTGAATGCAGGGACCGGGAAATATGGTCTCCACGCATAGAAAACGGAACTTTCTCAACCGCAGCATAATATGCCTTGTGATATTTGCTGGAGGGTCAAATACCTCATAAACATACAAATCCAATAAATACTATGACCTACTCGTCACTATTACATCGGCGCTTTAGCAGACCGTTATGGCGGAATTGCCGTTCTATATATTAACATTTTCAAATCAGACCTAATGTCTGCTATACAAAGTATAATTATAATATAGGGTTTTATTAATGACAAGGAGACTAAAGTTAGCCTTGAATGTCATAGTACAGACTGGACATAACTGGACCTAGGAAAGATAATTCTATTCCCACAAACAACTAAGGTGAATTATATATACAACTAAACTTGTTATATAAAACACACCAACCACACGAGCTGTGTCCAATGCCACCGCTCGAGATGCGATGCAGTGTTTCTATTCCTGAGTCAGGAGTACATGCTTTAAGAGCGTACTGTGTCTGCTACAGTCATTTAAATGCTGGATAACCAGGCCAAACACTTAAACGGCGTGCCTCCAAAGACGCAAATAGTGCACGGAATATACAGCTCTAGATCAACTTTTCTTAGAACGCATGGACCTGGAAACATACAGTCTCCACGCACAGAAAAAGGAACATCTTAACCGCAGCATAATATGCCTTGTGATATTTGCTGGAGGGTCAAATACCTCATAAGCATACAAATCCAATCAATTCTATGACCTACTCGTCACTAACCCTTTATATCAAATATTACAAAATTGGTAAAAAGAAAACACGAACCTCAATCTCTGGCACGAGCAATGTGTGTTTTAGCTGTGTATAATAAGGCACAGGCACAGAGAATCTCGAACCGTGAATTCAAACTCTGGACGTTTCTTCAGGGGACTGAATCCAGAGTGGCGACTTTTCTTGCTGAGACATGTGTAATGTCTCACCAGTCCCTAAGCCGCCAAGCAAAAATGCGAATCACCTACAGCCGTGGAGTTTGGGAGTAAAACACCCAAGTCAGATCACGGCAGTAGTGAGAATGTTTAGCTTAATTATCTAAGCAGCCCTATTTATAGCTATTTTTTAATTGCTGTATCTTTCTTCAAAGCAATACTATATAAACCATATAACCCAATTGTCACTGTCTTCAAAGATCAGTTTTTACAACGGGCAGGCGTCATGAAGCGACTACTATTAAAACTGTTTATCTTAATTACTATTAAAAGACTGACATCTGCGCTGAAGCAGACCGTAATAGCACGTCATAGCTTCCGTACTGTTTGAACTATGCTATCATTTTCAAATCTGACCTAATTTATGCTATTCTAACTATTGTAGTTCTTCAATGTTATTTATGACAAGCAGATTAGAGCTAATCTTGAATGTCATAGTACAAACTGGACATAACTGGACCTAGGAAAGATAATTCTATTCCCACATACAACCAAGGTGAATTATATAAGTTGTTATATAAAACCCACCAACCGCGCGAGCTGTGTCCAATGCCACCGCTCGAGATGCGATGCAGTGTTTCTATTCCTGAGTCAGGAGTACTTATAATGCTTTAAGAGCGTACTGTGTCTGCTACAGTCATTTAAATGCTGGATAACCAGGCCAAACATCTAAACGGCGTGCCTCCAAAGACGCAAATAGTGCACGGAATATATAGCTCTAGATCAACTTTTCTTGAATGCAGGGACCAGGAAATATGGTCTCCACGCATAGAAAACGGAACTTTCTCAACCGCAGCATAATATGCCTTGTGATATTTGCTGGAGGGTCAAATACCTCATAAACATACAAATCCAATAAATACTATGACCTACTCGTCACTATTACATCGGCGCTTTAGCAGACGTTATGGCGGAATTGCCGTTCTATATATTAACATTTTCAAATCAGACCTAATGTCTGCTATACAAACTATAATTATAATATAGGGTTTTATTAATGACAAGGAGACTAAAGTTAGCCTTGAATGTCATAGTACAGACTGGACATAACTGGACCTAGGAAAGATAATTCTATTCCCATAAACAACTAAGGTGAATTATATATACAACTAAACTTGTTATATAAAACACACCAACCACACGAGCTGTGTCCAATGCCACCGCTCGAGATGCGATGCAGTGTTTCTATTCCTGAGTCAGGAGTACATGCTTTAAGAGCGTACTGTGTCTGCTACAGTCATTTAAATGCTGGATAACCAGGCCAAACACTTAAACGGCGTGCCTCCAAAGACGCAAATAGTGCTCGGAATATACAGCTCTAGATCAACTTTTCTTAGAACGCATGGACCTGGAAACATACAGTCTCCACGCACAGAAAAAGGCACATCTTAACCGCAGCATAATATGCCTTGTGATATTTGCTGGAGGGTCAAATACCTCATAAGCATACAAATCCAATCAATTCTATGACCTACTCGTCACTAACCCTTTATATCAAATATTACAAAATTGGTAAAAAGAAAACACGAACCTCAATCTCTGGCACGGGCAATGTGTGTTTTAGCTGTGTATAATAAGGCACAGGCACAGAGAATCTCGATCCGTGAATTCAAACTCTGGACGTTTCTTCAGGGGACTGAATCCAGAGTGGCGACTTTTCTTGCTGAGACATGTGTAATGTCTCACCAGTCCCTAAGCCGCCAAGCAAAATCAAAATACGAATCACCTACAGCCGTGGAGTTTGGGTGTAAAACACCCAAGTCAGATCACGGCAGTAGTGAGAATGTTTAGCTTAATTATCTAAGCAGCCCTATTTATAGCTATTTTTCAATTGCTGTATCTTTCTTCAAAGCAATACTATATAAACCATATAACCCAATTGTCACTGTCTTCAAAGATCAGTTTTTACAACGGGCAGGCGTCATGAAGCGACTACTATTAAAACTGTTTATCTTAATTACTATTAAAAGACTGACATCTGCGCTGAAGCAGACCGTATTGTGGCAAACTGGACATAACTGGACTTAGGAAAGATACTTCTATTCCCACATACAACCAAAGTGAATTTTATATGCAACTAAAGTTATTATATAAAACACACCAACCGCGCGAGTTGTGTCCAATGCCACAGCTCGAGATGCGATGCAGTGTTTCTATTCCTGAGTCAGGAGTACTTATTATGCTTTAAGAGCGTACTGTGTCTGCTACAGTCATTTAAATGCTGGATAACCAGGCCAAACATCTAAACGGCGTGCCTCCAAAGACGCAAATAGTACATGGAATATACAGCTCTAGATCAACGGTTCTTCAATGCGGGGACCAGGAAATATAGTCTCCACGCATAGAAAACTGAAAACTGAACTCTGTAACAACCGCAGCATAATATGCCTTGTGATATTTGCTGGAAAGTCAAATACCTCATAAACATACAAATCCAATAATACTATGACCTACTCTGTATGTGTGTGTGTGTGTGCGTGTGTGTGTATGTGTGTGTGTGTGTGTGTGTGTGTATGTGTGTGTGTGTGTGTGTGTGTCAGTGTAAAACGTTCTTCTTTCCACTATCTTTATTATAATTGGTGCATTCCATTAATTATGCAGACATCGAGTCTATTAGAATCTATTTTCAGAATATTCCTTTCCTACCATAACCAGTTTAAGTAATTACCACAAAAGCTATTTACGATGGGAGTCATTGACAACGATCAACCAAGTTAATGAATTGTCGAGATATGTGTATAGTAAATAATTCAGGATAAAAGAAGACAACGGTCTTCGCCAGGAAGGCTATGTGAAAAGTTGCCATCCCTTATTAACAATGGGCGCCACAGCTGTTTCTAACCCGAGACCGAAGTTGGTAACCGATTCAACGCATTTCACCTGGATCGGTCTATTGTCATCAGATGGACAAATAGTGATATCGAGCTTGGCTGTTGCCAATGACTCCCATTGTATCGAATCAAGCGAACTAGTGAGTACATTATATATATATATATATATAATATATATATATATATATATATATATATATATATATGCCTTCTGTGGTAACTGAATTATAATATACATGTCGACAATCAAAAATATATATATATATATATATATATATATATATATATATATATATATATATATATATATATATATATATATATATTATAAACAGAGCCAACGGAACAATATTGTAGTCACTAGCGTTAGCTTGATTGTCGATACATTATTGCGCAATAAATAATTTAGGATAGACCAAGGCAACAATCATCGCCAGGAAGACTTTGTCTTGTTTGTTAATCCCGACTATGGATATATTGGTCGTGTTTTATCATCTGATGTTTGTATCCTATATTGTCGAGATAACTACTTGTCCATCTCAAGACAATTGTCACAGACAAACATTCTATGAGATCCAGAACAAAACATATGCGGATTCAGTTCTAGTTAGAGTAGGATATTGGCCACTACATAAATGTCGCAGGTAAATATTTCGTGTAGCCTAATTAGTTTGATATTTGTGTTGTTGTTGTTGTTTTTACTTTGTCTTTAAAACTAAATCTGTCCATTGATTTATTAACAACAACACCGACGACAAAACTATTCTGTATGTGTGTGTGTTTTAGGGTACATATAAAGAGGCAACAGGCACAGAGCATCAACATATCTAAACATTCTTCAAGACCTACCTCCATAAATCTAAATACAAATACAACTACGCATACATTAATCTAAAAATAAAATGTTCCATACCTCCAAATATTGATAGATATGTGCGTATACCTAAGCATGTGTCTGGTCTACTCATCAGCCTGTGGGAACCACCTAATTCGCTTTTCGTACCCTACAAATATGTCACGCTCACAGGAAACCGGTTACATGCACGATACGTAGAAAAACGGAAGCACGTAAAAACATACAAAGATTACCATTTGCCTTCACAGCTCGCAGTAATCAACACGTTAGTGTGGTTAAATGATAATTTAATAAATATAGATGATAACTACTTTGACACCATATCTGTGGTTCAAAAGAAACCTATACCTGAGAACCTTTCGAAACCACAGAAACTGACCTGAGGTTCATTGTGGGTTCGAACACCTGAGCAGATACTACCCATATCAATCGTACAGAGCTAAGTCCCACAGGTCGAAACATAATAGTGGGTAGAGTCGCCCGAAGGAAACCTCTCGTTGATCTGAGTAACAGACGTGCTAGAATCCGGTGACGTACCACAGTTACACAACAGAACACGATAACTTGTCCAGAATTGCTTTTTCGGATGAATTTAGATTCGATCTTGGCTTTAATGATGGAAGAATGACGGTACGACAGGATAATTGAATAGTATTGGAGCCAGAAAACGTTGCATGATGTACCAAGAGATATTCTATTCATTTAATGGTATGAGGATGTGTTTCCTACTATAGAGTTGGAGAATTAATCATCCTGAATGGTAATATGAAAAGTACTGATGATATTGACTTTCTAGATCACAATCTTCTGGAATCCGTTGGGAATATGTTTGGGGATGCCATTATCACATTTATATTCCAAAACGACAATGCACAAGTACATACAGCGCGTAATGTACAGAGAAGGTTAGATGAACATGATGTCCAGGTGAACCAGTGGCCAGCTCAGTCACGTGACCTTAACGAAATCAAGAATGTCTGGAGTATGTTGCAGAATAGGGTCATCAGAGATCACCACTTCAAAATAATTTGAACTGATACAGCGCCCGTTTAGAACACGGGGAAATATCACGCAAGATTATCTGCACAATCTGTATAGCTCCACACTCCGACGAGTTAGGCATGTTATTCCATCGCGAGTTCAAAATTGAAGTAGTTATTGCATGAGATGTTCTCAAGCTATTTTCAAGTAGTTTTGTTGAATTTCAAATAATGTATTATTTTTAGATTACAAGAATCATTACAGGATATGCTAATACATAGATGCATTATAACGTATGAAGGTACTAGACCTTTAGTAGGGACCTGTAGTTTTCTATATCTCTTAACTGCAGTACAACGGGGATCAATTCTTGGCCCTTTGAGTTTAACGTTGTGCACACAGCTATATATGAAAATTGTACAGGGGTGCCATTTGTTTTATCGATGAGACACAGATAAATCTATCACTGATAATTTGTAACATGGTATTCTTTACAGTCGACTTTGATCACACAAAATCATAAATATTCGAACATTACACACGGCTGTATCTTTCAATACACAATTCTTCAAGATCTACATTGACAGTTGGTGAAATAATAAATAAATTTCAAAATTTCATTAATTTATAAATTTAACATTAGCAGCACAGCTGAATATCTCCGTGAACTCTTGTCTATTGGATAAATTAAAAGTCACGTTAAATCATAGTAATAATAATAATAATAATAATAATAATTATTATTATTATTATTACTACTACCACCCAATAATTCCAAGAGTTAATATGATACATTTCTTATATCAGATTTTCCCACAATGCTAATAGTTGAAGTACGTTGGTTCACATAGGTATTAGGTGTTTAGAATGAACAAAACTGAAATATTCGAACTATCATGTGTTTTCCTACACTAAATAATTAATTATTCTATTGACCTATAAGTTTAACATATAGCATACTTGGTGAATGATGGTTGCATATTTAGTGGCAGATCTACTAATTACCACTTCAAAGGCCTAGTGGGTAAGAGCATGGGACATTCTTGATCATAGTCATGCTGTGCGGGAGGCTTGAGGTTCGAATTCCGGCTGTGGCACTATACTAGGTGGAGTTTTTCATTCAACCAGGCAACTGGCAATGTTTTCTCCACGAAATATGTAATATATTGTAAATTCTACATTTAATTAGAATTATTGCCCGTGATGAACCAGTAAATTACAGACCATATGTGTCTCCCTCATTTGAGGCAGGTAAACCACATAAGACAACAGCTAATTCGGCCATCATTGTTATTATTTTTATTATTATTATTATCATTATTATTATTATCATTATTATTATTATTATTATCCCCATTTTATATGGCCTCAAACGCCTTTGTAATATGGTCAAATTTTGCAAATTGTTTGGCTGTTTGGAGCATGGATGGTCTCGTTGACCTCGCCAGAATCTCTTCAAAACATAAATTTTCCCAGTGTTCACGGCTTAATAGTTCTACAACTCAGCCCCCAGGCTAGAGCCAATCGTGGAACTCTGTCTTTCCTTTATCACTTTTTACTTCAATGCCTTTGGATACTTGGGGTGTCATCCAAACCACGCATTACACTTTGTATTGGTTTAGTTAAAATGCTCAATTCGTCTGATTTACTTTCAGATTATGTCGTCAGTACTTGGAATGTTCTTCATTTAGCATCGACTGGTTTGATGAAACGATTGGCACGTGTAACATCTACAACGGTATAATAGACACCAATCGCCTAATCAATAAAGACTCGGTAACAATATATGGTAAGCTATTAAACAGAAGATTAAATTTCATAATTATCTGTCTCTCTCTCTTTCTATATATATATATATATATATATATATATATATATATATATATATATATATATATATATATATATATATATATATATATATATTTATTGAATGTTAACTGGTATTATTGATGAGAGAGGTTGTTGAGTATAACTAATTAAAAATACTTCCGCTTTTGCACTCAATGATAATAATAGTAAAGTTGTTTATGTTGCTGTTGGTATTACAATTACAACTACTATTTTAATAGTTGTTTAACATTTGTTTCGATACCATTCACAGTATCGTGTCCCGAACGATTTGTGTGGCATGAAAACGCTTTGAAGTGTTATTCATCTCCAGTCATTAATTTAACCTTGGGGTCAAATACTGTCCCTGTGTGTAAGGGTTTACACCCTGAAGCGACTCCTGTCGAACCTAGAAATCTTATCCAGATGGACATCATTTTGAATATGACAGGTATGTTGTGTTATACTTAATTACGAAAACATTGAAGCGAACATAACTATTTTCAATTTGTCTTGAGAATCATTTCCGGGAAAAAGGGGGTATATTAGTGGTTTTATATATTAAAATATTTCCTCAGAAACGATAAAACTAAAATCGCTTTAGAGAAAATATGGTAAGCGAGTTCCTGATGTATATATTTTGCTCAATTAAATGTTTGTGTTACTTGTTGTTGTTTAAATGCTTACGTTTGCACGCTGGATTATATACATATCAGCTTCCCTGATTTAATTAATTAAATGGTATTACTAATTTATATCCTTGTTCTGAATGCCGTTTCTCGTATACATACATTTACTAGATGGCGACATTTGGTTGGGAATGTACAGGCCACAAACCAGCCAGATTGCGGATGACTTCAGATATTACTCCGATGGATCGAAGATCGGGTATCAAAATTGGTACCCAGGTAACCCAAGCAACTCACAACAGAACTGTATAATGGTCTTTTATCAATTCAGTAGAAAGTGGGTCGATATTTTCTGTACGGTAAAAGCTGGCCTCATCTGTGAACTATAACAAACAACAAAGCATATCGAAATACAGTAATACCTCGCTGTATGCCATTTCGGATTACGTCAACCTAAAATAAAAAGACCCTAAACAATTTAAAATACAATACAAACGAAAAAACATTAACATGAATAAACAATAATATGTTTACATCGAAAGACATTTAAAAGTATTCATAAAGTATTACGTCTTGTTTAAGACAAAAATAATTAATGAGGTATGGCGAGGTATGAATGTATTTTATATGTGGAACATTCTAATTGTATCCCGGTGCCAGATTAATAAACTACATCCGAGATAGATTGTCGACGTTTATAGTTTAAATAGAAAAGTTACAGATTTGTTGAAGCATATACATATATTTGTACACGACTGACGCTTTCCAATGCAACGCGATACATTGTTAATTAATACAATTTTATTAAAGTTCATACATTTTGGCGTGTTTTTTTTTTTAAATTTTATTCTGCAATTTTTGCAAACATGAAAGATTGATGTTAGGGGGGAGGGACCTCATATGATTTACTGCCAGTAGTATATATGGGGGAAATTCGTGTTCATGGCGTAATTTTCAAAGTGATTAAACCTTTGGTTTTATCTCACGGTTTTCTTAACAAAAAATACGGTATAATACTGTATTTGACCTAAAATTGACAAAACAGCTGCACATATCGGTTGAACTGAACATTATTTGCTGTGAATTGGAATGGCTATAGGAAACTACTATATTTTTAGAAAGGATGTTACAATCGAAATTTGTTGAATAACATGTTTTGTGCCTACAGTGTGAGTTTAACTAAATAAATGTGACCACCTAAATATAATATATACGCAGGAACATAATACATACACACATGAACATAGCAGTGGAAAGAGTCGCCATGTTACCATGATGTCCAAATATAGCATCAAGACATATTACTCTTTGGGTCTTATATAATGTTGATAGAGCCAATCGCAAACATAAAGAGATCAAGAGCTAGTATTTATTCAGTTTGTTATCGTTTCGGATATTTTGACGGTTATCAGACGGTGAACGTGTTTAATGGCGTATTTTGCCTGACGAAGGGGCAGTAGGTTAATTTCTTCGTTATAATTATTTCTTATCCTTTATTTAATATATAACTAGCGGGAACCCATACTTCATATCACAGAAAAACGCTTATCAATCCGAGTAACATTATTGCAATGATAAGTACGTTAGAGCGTTTGTGTGAGGCTAATAGTCACTTGCATTGGTAATGAATGGGCTCGGGCAATTTCATGCTTAATAGCGAGAAGTGGCGAAATAGTTTCGCTGGCGAATCCCCCGGGAGCATAACCGGAAAGCCCCATCAACAGCTCTGTTAGGAAGAATTTGAAAGATGTCTGCACTGCCGTCCCCCCCCCCCCCACACCGGATCATTTCGTCGGTGAACAAATCTGAGACAACAATATTTAAGACGATCCCTGTACGATGGTCGACTAGATCTAAATACTGAACTAAGTCGATAGACCGAGCATAGGATAAGCAGAGAGCTTAAATATAGAGAGGCGTTACTCTTGCCGCGCCATGTTGAATTTTGAACCAGTGGCGCCCCCCAGCGACCGGAGGAATTTCTCAGATAAACAAAAGCTCTCTGGTTGTAAAAATGTGATCGTGTACATGTGTGCGCATGGTTGAAATGAATTGCCAATACTAGTACCATATGTTACATGATCACATACTCTTTTATTAATTAACACTTTAATTGTGCACACATGATATCGAAAAAACGAAGCTATGAAACTGTAAATAAAGAATTAAGTGATTTCACATCCCAGTCACTTAATTCATAGCCTACAATTTGCGATCAATTTGCACGAATGCACGCACGCTCACACACAAACAAACACTCACACAAACAAACACACACTTTGTTCTTAGGTAAGTCACTTCCCCCCTTTCATATGTAGGAAGTATCCACGACACAAGTGTGTTGGTTGACGCGCCGAGAGTCTATAAAAGCCAACGTTTTACTCTAGTCAGACTACAACATGCGACGCTCGACCTGTCAGACTTCTGTCTGTATGATTGATATGGGTAGTATCTGCTCAGGTGTTCGAACCCAGAATGAACCTCAGGTCAGTGTCTGTGGTTTCGAAATGTTCTCAGCTATAGGCTTCTTTTGAACTAAATACAGATATGGTGTCAAAGTAGTTATTATCTAAATCTATTAACTTATCATTTAACCACACGCACTTGTTGATAATTGCGAGCTGTGAGGTCAAAAGGGATATCTTGTACGTGTTTTATGTGTTTCTACTTTCTGTTCATAGCCTAAATACAACCGCTTCCCTGTGGGTTTTATTATCATCATCATCATCATCATTATTATTATGAAAAGTCTTGTATATTTGTAGCGAATGTTTTACTGAATAAATTAATTGTTAGTCTATTGGATGAACATAGTCCGGATCTTCTATAATTATAAACTTACCTATTAAAGTTAAAAAAAGGTTTTACTTGTAGAATTCATGATTTATTTACGTCGTGAGTGTGTCGTCTTGTCGGTGGTCTATAGGTAGGGTCACTATGGATAACGCACAGTGATAGTGTAACTCTAGATTATGTTCTGGGTTGTAGATACTTATTAATCGATATTAGAAATTAAAACTGGCTCCCGACAGGATAAACGTTTTAATGAGCACTTAAGTGGGAAACGTGTCATCACACATTCATCCTCCCCCCTCACCATACCCATAGAGCTTACATGGTCTTTTTCGACCAGCCTGTGGATAGTTATGAATTTGAGTGATATATTACTCGAAGTATGCTCCAGCACTAATTTAAATTATGTATGCGTGTTTGGCTGTGGGTATGTGTGTGTGTGTGTGTTGTTGTCTGTTTGTTTGTAGCTATGTATATGTGTTTTTGGTTGCAGGTATGTATACCTGTGTCAGTATTTGGTTTTGAGCATATATATGTGCGTGTATGTTTTGTTTGTTTTGTGTGTGTGTGTGTGTGTGTCCATGGTTGTTAATATGTATACGTTTGTGCTGTTTGGTTGCGGATATGTATATGTGTATGCGTGTTTGTGTGTGTGTGTGTGTGTATGTATGTACGTGTGTGTATGTTTGTGTGTGCGTGTGTTTCTCTGTGTGTGTGTGTGTGTGTATGTGTGTGTGTGTGTTTTATAAAGAAATATAAGGCGCTGGCACAGGTGTTATACTTTCATTCAAACAACAATTATAACTACAAACTGATTTTAAAAAAAAGTATTGCATGTATACTTAATTACTGTTATAATTAGAGAAAAATGAAAGAAAAAGCAATTTTCTAAAATAATCCAGAAGAGGGTAATCTAAATACAAACAAGAAACTATGATTGAAACAAAACCAGACTTTGTGCTGAACACTACGTCCAAAAAATCAATAAAGATTAAGCCTAAAATGGAAAATAGTACACAGTATGAATAGTATATGAATAATATAAGCATTAATCAGAATAAATTCAATTCAATACTAATAGTAGCAATACAACACGACTCAACCAAATAGCAACATACAACACGACTCAACCCAATAGCAACATACAACACGACTCAACCCGATAGAAACGACCGGTTTAGACCTATTCAAGTCTTCATCAGGTTGCATAGAAAGTCTCTGTTTGGATATAGATATGTATGCGGTTGTAAGTCTTTGGTTGCGGATATGTATATGTGTGTGTGTGTGTGTGTGTGTCTGAGCGCGCGCGCATAAGCAGGCGAGGTCGTATGTGTCTTATTGCAGACACGAATTAATTTGAACAAGTGTGTTATATCATATCGAGCTGTGCATGTCTTCTTCGTACAGTTTATCTTCAAATCGCCAATGTCACTTTTGTTCTCTAGGATCTTCAAGATCAACCGAACCAACACACATCGTCTCACTCTATTAGTTCAAAAAATAAAAACAATAACATACTTAGTAAATTAAGTGCATTTCTACAATTCGCAATGTATTGCGATCTCAATATTTGTTCTATACTAAGTTAGTATGAATTAATTATAGTCATTTTTAGAATAAGTGGTAGTGCAAGTTTTAGGTTATTCATAGGAAATTGGAAAAGACAAACCGCTGAATATAATTGCCGGTTATATATATATATATATATATTTATATATGAGCACACTGGGGGCTATATAGTGACGCGTACACATATGTTGGATGCCTAATTCAGCAGTTTGTTGTGAGACCGCGAAATGTGGGTGGTTGGTGTGTTATGGATAAGAACTGTGCCTAAATAGGATGGAATTGTTCGACTGGTTTGTGTTTTTCCAGCTATCGTATGTTTTTCGACGAAACCCTAACTTAGATAATTATCCTTTGGTTGTAACACTAGAGATAATATTACGGATAGCAGATCAAAGTCTGATGTCAAAGTTTGATGGGCGAAGACTGCATCTCTTTAACATCTTGGTGATTGGATACATAATCTGTAATGGTCTTGATCGATATAATGACAAGGACAAAAGGAGCTAGTTAATAAGGTCTCCACACTTGAAATGCACAGATTCACTGTAGTTATCTAAATAATTCACCAACAGCGTTAAATGTGCAATCAACATATCGTTGTTTTGATAACCTTATTAATGACAGCAATACGGCTGTCGACAAATCATTAGATGGTCTCTAGCTCCAAATTGATTAACAACTACCGACTGGTCCTTATATATCAGGGACGAATTTAATCGAGTATAAATTGTTCAATAACCCTTTTTTATATATATATATATATATATATATATATATATATATATATATATATATATATATATATATATATATGCGTATTTATATATATATACACGCGAATCTGGATTTAATTTGCGTCACATATTTTTCTATTTTATTGTAAAAATTCGAGAGATTTTATCATATTAATTCTGGTCAAAATGGCAGTTGTTTTACGTGGCTGGCAACTTCAATCGAGGGAGACCCATATGATCTTTAATGTACAACTTCACAAATTTAGAATTTACAATATATGGCATATTCGGTGGAGAAAAACTTGCCGGTTGCCTGGTAACTTATTCTACTATATTGCAACGACCGGGATTCGAACATTCAACCTCCATCACAGCATTACCATAACCATCTATTACCTTGCCACATATATGTTGTTTGATTGCTGGTGACGCGGAACACGAGAACTGATTCTGTTTCGCAATATTAAGCCAGATGGCATTTGCTAACTTTGTATAAATAACTGAGATAATAAATAAATATATAAATACATAATGTTTTAATTTTGTATAACATCTCACTACAGATGATGGTAACGCAGTGATTATTGCACTGCGTTGCAAAACGCCAGATTGTGTGTTCGAATCCGACGCATACCTGTGTTTATGCGATATTTCTAAGCATCGAGACAGTAATAACTAGGTCCCATGGTCCCTATGTATGCCATATTTGACTAGCGCTGAGGCTAAAAAAGTCTAACCCCCTCATTCACTCATTATAAGAAATGGGCGATATACTTGTATTGGTGGGTTAGAAGCGGCGAAGACACTTTACATCAGAAAACAGTGATGGACCAGATCGTGTTTACATCGCGACGCAAACGTAAACGACTGAACCGCACAAAACTGACTTATTTGGGGGAGGAAGGGTTTCTAGTTCTTCGATCAATAAACCAATAGAAGCGAAATTAGCACTACAGCCGCTATATTTGTTTACATAAGGCTAATTAGGTTAGCTCCAAAAATTTGCAATAATCATCCCGGTTTTGTGTCAAACTACGTCCATCAAACACAATTATGGTTACTATTCACCACTGAACAGTTTATAATTACTAAATGTTCACAATGTGAGTGAGAAATGGTATTAAAGAATTTGTGTGATCAATAAATATTTTATTTCCTTCACAACGACTCAATGACACAATCGAAATTAACACCAGGAGACTGTACCAAATTTACCCAGAATTCCAATAAGTGACAAGTTAGGAATGCATTATTTCAACTGATTTGGGAAATGTAATATAACAGATTTTGATATTTGACTCCACAATTTTATCAAATTAACGAAGAAAGATGTGAAACGAATGTGTCACAGGCAATATACATAAATAGTTAATGACAGAAGAATGAAACCTTCAATTAAAGAAATTGTTGAATAGTGGTAATGTAATTTAGTTGAACTTGAATGCTACTGACTAACATAAAACTGGCACAAAATGATAAAAGGTTATCTACAAAAGTTAAATCAAAATACCTATTGTTAAAGATAAAGAAAGACAGAGAGGAGAAAGAGAGAGAGAGAGAGAGAGAGAGAGAGAGAGAGAGAGAATACTTCAATCTACAACATGCTTATTATGGCAGACCCTACTAATAATCTTCAACAAAGAAACACCAACATGGAATTGTCCTGAATTTTATTTCAAACGTCTAACGAAAAATCTAACGTTTAGTTATATATCATACATAGCCCACTAAAATACGACCTTATAAGCACATATATATCTAATCATATTTGATTTCAAATTACATGGTTGCTTTATATAACGTTATTATTAGCATCATTAAATTTCATGTTTTATTTTCATGATACCTTTAGCAATTTAAATGTCGGAACAACTTTTTTCTTCACAAAGTAAACGTTATGATGCAGCCCAATAGAATTATCTCGTTAACTTCAAGTATTTTCCCCGGAATGTTTCTTTATTTGAATCATAACTTAATTTCTTATATATATATATATATATATATATATATATATATATATATATATATATATATATATATATATATATATATTGTGTGTGTGGGGGGGGGGTTATTTTAAATCGAAGCTCTTTGGTGATCTCTGGTGACATTTACCATGGTGAAATAAAGTGCTTTGGAGCATGTAAAACAAACAAAACAATCTGATTTTAAAGTTATGTTGGTACAATGAAGAATGATCTCAAACAGTCTGAGAAGTGAAATAAATCAACTTCAGCGTTCCGTCATTAATAATAAAATAGACAAATTTGACAATTATAATAGCCTATCTTTTTTCGTATCCGCATAATATAATACAAAATTATAAATACTAAGCCAGAGTAGGTCATGAAATTGTATAAGAACATTCATATCAGTATTATATCATATGCTTTAGGTGAGGAGGACATAGATATCATATCTCTGTCATTTTCTTAAATAACCTGTAAGATTTATAGTAATTATTTATGTCATTACTTAACAGTTTCCGTTTATACTGCACAATAACAACAACAACTGGCCGAGTTCCTATTTCCTACAGGTAAATAATTAAATATCACAATAGCATGAACCATATATGACTAGAAAACACGGCGGACACAAGGAAAGTCGCCTAGAGCTGATTGAAAACCCCGTGTGTCAAGAACGTTACTAGTACATATGATAAAGCCATAAGTTATGCATCCTGGCATGAAAGTGCATTCAATAATCAAAAATCAATATAGCATTAACAACGTTCCAGAAATCTAACAAAACATGTAAACTTGTGATATTATATATATATATATATATATATATATATATATATATATATATATATATATATATATATATATATATATATATAATAAACATATACATATTGTGTTAACATGATAAATTACAGGATAGTATGGGTAACTTCTCAACTGATTTACCGCCTTTATGTTATTTTGGTACTAGTATAATATTTCTAAGTATCAAGGTAGTTATTACATTGAACATTATGCCCAATAGATACCATAATTGTTGATATGATTGTCAAAAGTTTGATTTAGCTTTAGGTTTAAAGTCAAATATTACATTTCGAAAAAAAACTTTATATTTTATCATTACAGCAGAATGTTCAATTATGTCAAATTACCACTCATTAAACATACACAACATACAACGTTCTCCAACACAGACAGACAAGTTCAATTTGTAAAGGCCATCACCATACGTCTATTTCTAGGAGCAGCCCACATTTACAATATATCTATTGGATCATCATGTCTATCACTATTGATAAATGACAATGCAAGACCATTTAGTCTGTCTTCTTTCGTTGTAATTCTGTTCCATGTCTTAAGTCTCGATAGGGAACTGAAACTTTCTGCACATGAACAGGAGCTAACAGGAAGAATAAGCATTAATTGGAACACAGTTGCCATGTTTGGGTAATATGTTGGCTCACAAGTAGCAAAAGCAACAGATAACTTGATTTCCAACATTGATAGATTTCTTGGCAAATTCATGAGAATCCGGTGAGTCACACATAAATTCATTTCGGATTTTCGCCTCAATTTCAGGATCAGATGTACTAAGTTGTGTAGCACTTAGTTACTTTGAGAACCTACTGTTAAGTTGACATAATACCTGGTCCGGATGTTAATAATTAGTTTACTTTACATCTTCGTGAACCTTCCACAAATCCTATCACCATCCCTTGCGAGGAGATAGAAAGTGAACCAGTAAAGCCAAGAATACAGTGTGTGCACACTGATGACACTTTGTAACCAAACATTTCTAAGGCGTGGCTCTAGCTTATTGCACCGGAAGCAGAGATCCCAATTGATTCGTCATGGACTTGCTTCAGCACATCATATATTTTATCATAATGTACAAGGAAAGTATTCAGAGACCCGACTGAAGAATATGCATATTTACGCCATCCATCAAACATTCCCTAGTAATACTACTACTACTACTACTACTACTACTACTACTACTAATAATAATAATAATAATAATAATAATAATAACAATAATAATAATAATAATAATAATAATTTAAAAATAAAAAAATACAATAATAATAATAATAATACTAATGATGATAATAATAATAATAATATTAATATTGATAATAAAGTATATTTAATAAAGCTCCCTTACTAACAGGAGCCATTGAAACGTGCTGTACAAATAATATGTAATATAATAATGCCTAAATAATATGTCTGTTAAAAGCCTGTAAGTGATTTTAAAAATAATAACCATTCATCTGTGAAAATGATCTTGAACAGGTGTGATTTTCGAACAGATTAAAACATTTCAAGACACGACACATTTCTAATACCTGCCGGCATCCTATTCCACAAAGTGGGGGCTAAATTACTAAATGCACAATCACCAAATGACCTGAGATGAGACACTGGCACCTGCAAGAGTATTTGACTAGATGACCTGAGTTTTCAGGATGATTTTCTAATGGACATCAGTTCATTTAGGTTTTCTGGCGCATTATCATTAATAAATTTAAGTTATTAATAAAATCTTGAAATGAATACATTGTCTAAGAGGTAGCCAATGTAGTTTTTAAAGAATTGGGGTGATATGATCATATTTTCGAGTGTTTGTAACTATGCCAGGCGATTAATGTTATAATCAGATAAGTAGTTGAAAATGTTCTGATTTCATAATCATAATTCGGAAAAAGCAACTCATATCAGAACTGATAAATTACCATAAATTGTGAGATTTGAATTATTATGAAAGCTTCTAAAACAGCCAATTGTATGTTAGGCTATCACATTATTTCAGTCATTCGAATTACATGAAATTAAAATATAATTCTTAATCCTATTATATATAGTGAATTATTAAATATATCTTAAATATCGCCTATTTTACGGATATGACAGTCAGTAGTTATCATTGTCGTCCATATATAAATATGAAACAAATATCACAGCCATATGTAATATAGATAAACAGTGTACAAATGCACTCCGATGATATGATGGTGAACGAGAGGTAAGTTACTTTAATAATTGTGCGAATAGCTCATTGCAAGTTGGGAAGAAAACAGTGACCATAAAATGCCCACCTCTCTAAAGTATTGAATATAAAGTAATACAATTTTCACACTCGTTGCATTACCTTAATATAATTACCATATATATAGCAGTTACATAATAATATTTAAATCAGTCACTGCTACAATGCAAGTTTATTAATATTTTTACAATAACAATTAAATAAAATCATTTCGGGTGGTTTATATTTTATTTAAATTGATTATTGTTGATCGTTCACGTGCTGGGAACATCCAAACTGGCTGCCAACTGCTTGAGGTTGACTACAAACCTAATAGGATGACGTTCAATACTTGTATTTTTGTTTTAATTATTGTTAATTTTAATTCAAATACTCTGGATTTCCTTGTGTGCCAGTAGTGTAGATATATTTGTAAATTTCACCAAAGAAACTAACGATGTATGTTTATGTTGCTGGCATACTAAATAGTATACTCTTTATTATTAATTCATGAAACGACTAATGTGCATTGTCTTTGGTCTGATATTTTGGGTTTGACTTACTTCGTTAATTGTCTAACGTAAATGTTATGCTTTATGTCTAATCAGTTTATTGGGTAATTATATATTTGACTGTCGTGCATATTGTTCTATGTGTGCTACTGAAATATGTGATTATCTTAACGGTAAATAGAATGTAATGTCATTAGTCATTTAGTCCTAAATTCAATAAAAATTCCAATTTGAATATCGGAGATAAAAAATACAACCTCGACTGTTTGTTAAATCACTATTATTATGATAAAGATATGGAAAATGACCTACATTTTAACACATTGAGAGTAAATATGAAATAGAACAAATAAATATATTACTGTTGTTAAAAACAAAATATTTCATATACTTTGCCATGCATTATAACATTCGGAGTCTACCAAATAAAGCTTCAGAACTAAAGTAAATACTATATTTATTTCATAATGTGCAAATCAAAATGCATTGCATAATTCTGTGTGAAACATTCTTAGGTGATAACCCATCTACATTTTACACCATTCTAGGATATAATTTAGTATGTTGAAAAAGGCAAATCTGTTCTAGGGGTGTGTGGCTACGTTTATGAAAGGTGATTTAAATTATATTATTTCAGATGATATTTCCAACAATATTGAGGGTACATTTGAGTCAATATTTGTAGAAGTTCACGCAAATAATATTACAAATACGAAATTATTTACCGTAATATATGGTTTACCCCAGGAATTGGTACTACGATCTGTACATTTTATTATTGCATAAATTATTTACCAGGTTCCCTTCGCTGCGTCATCTAAATTATTTGTAGGGGATGTAACTATTTATGAATCGGGAAAAATATTAAAGCGTAATTACAAATTGTTAAATATAGATTTTGAAATACATTTAGGAACAGTACATCATATACAATTAATTGAGTTAAATGTCTCAAATTTCTAGGTCTGTTAATTGATGAAACCCTTAGCTGACAAGATTATATAAATAGCTGTAAGGCAAAAGTATCCAGTGGACTTATATTCCCTTAATAATGTATATACTGGAAATGTTGCAGAAAAACAATTAGATCCATCTAGAAAATGAGTTATAATGCCCCTATAGAATATGTATTTACAAAACTAAAAATTCTCAAATTTAAAGACATTTTGACCTTCAAATTTACATTCTTTAATTTCACATTGCCAAAATCTATAATGAGCACATTTACTGTAAATAGTACAACCCACTCACATGAAACAAGACAACTTTACCAGCCATATCTACAATATAGAAGAACAGCATTGTTATCAAAGGCTTGGAATTAGAAAACTTCAGAAACCTTGTACAAACTGCCACAAACGATAAGACATTTGAGGCTAAACCATAGTTTCAACAGATCTTATCGACGTTTATTAGCAAGATCTTAGGTGACGTATATTTAGTAAATTATATATTGCACTATAATCCACTAATGTAACAGTTGGATCAATACACACGGATAGTAGGCAAAGACATCTAAATATAAAACAGTTTTAGCAACCAAGCCTTCTCATAGAGTCTTTTGTCACTCATATAGTATGTTTCATTAGAGATTACAGCTAATATTTTGTTAGTTAGCCTAATATGAATAGTAGATTTTAATTATTTGTCTTAATTGTTTCCCAATTATAAATTTTCATTCAGAAACATTACAAGAATAAAATATATTTCTATCATATTAACATATCTTACTTAAATTTGTTTTCTAAAGTGCTTTAGTATTTCCTACAAACTATTTCATATCGAAATATTTATTAATCATCCAAACTTCATATTGATATTACAGATGAAAGTATATTTTATAAATATTATATTATTACGGAGTTTTTCATTAGTAGGGGGTAGTTCCTTTCATTTGATATTTAAAAAAAATAAAGTACCTCCAGAATTATGATTATCTAAACCAAATAGTTATCGTTAGTAGGAGATAGTACCTTTTGTCTTGTTACCAATTAAAAACGTAAGGTATTTGAATTCTTTGCATTTTAGGAATTATGATATATGGATGAAACGCCCATTGTTTAAGCATTCAATGCTCTTTAACGGCGATTCACTGTGCTTCAATAGCCATAGAATTTGTACACGAAGTGTTGAACCAGAATGCCTATCATCGAAGCAATCACATATATTACGTATGGCAGTGATATTAATTACATATTGTTAATTGACAAGAATGCTGGCTAATGTTGGCCACGTGTTGTATCTTTATTTTATCATTCTGTTCGTAAAATAGGAATAAGAATTTTGAAGTAACTCCTAGAACTGAACTAACATGATATTTGTTTTATGTAGATGTTTCGGTATTGATACAAATCAGTCAATTTATTTTAATTAAAGAAGTTCTGAAACGAGGTACCTAATTTATTTATAATTGAGAAACCACATAGGCTTTAGCCCTCATGGAAAGGTTTATTAAATGCAGAAACAAATATTTTCCTGGCTGGGTTACGTTTCAAAGAAATTATTTGATTATAAAATAATCATTTATTTGAAGAAAGGAAATTCATACCTTAAACAGGGAAAAGTGACATTTTATCACATGTTATAGTTGTCCTCATAGCTGTGCCCCCACAGTTGTGTTACCGAAACTATGTATAGAAAGTTAGAATAACCCTCCTCAAGTATGGTTCGTAAATTAATAACCGAAAATTAATAAACGCCAACAAGAACACAGAGAGCTTACTATCATTGTCGTGAAAGATAAATCTAGCTGTCCGATATGTGATGTACCATGGAATCTTTGTTTATGATAGAATGTACTATAAAGACAAGTACAACCTGGGCTTTCTATCTAGACCTCATTACCCAGTATTTGTATTACAGCTCTCTGACTGTCGTTACACAGCCACTCTGTACAAGATGTAATTTAAAACTAGAAATCTGACTGGCATTTCAATCTGGATAATTCGCCAATATTGTAATTAAACAGGAACGTTGTATATATTCTTTAGACTGTTTGTTGTAATGGTTTCTTGAAGTCGTCAAATATCGTAATTTAAAGAGGACCAGTCATATTCACAGCTGAGCATATAATACCATTAGGCAATTGTTATATATTGCTATGAGAATGAATGTTTAAAAGGGATTCCGTGTAAAGTTTCTTCATTATTATAATTGTAAGCTAAACGAATCTCCCTTCACTTGTTCACTGCAATCAATGTGTTCAGTAGATGTGGTATAACTAACAAACGATAGATAAATTATTGTCATGTTTTACATACAACCTGCTTCTTGAAGTGTAAATCTTCATACCAGAAATACTACTGAGCCTTCAAATATCTTCCACTACCGTGATGCATCTATCCACATAACCATACATTCATGGGGACATTTTTTAATACTGGAAAAACTTTTAATGCACTGTAATTGTTTTCTGTTAGAAATGCTGATAGTTGAAAATTCATAAAAACGCAGAAACAAAATATCGTAAACAAAATTACTTCAAACTAAATTGTCGGAGACACATCGCTGTTGCATTCGTTAGGTAATAACTCATCTTACCTGTACCTGTGGTACCGTCAAGACGCTGATTTAATTATATTAGCATATTTCAATCGATTGCCACCACCATCATCAACTAGACAACTAGCATAATAATACAAAGTTTAGACAATGATTTTGTGCCAATAATTGTAAAGCTATTACAATGATGTATTGTTTTGTTGTTGTTTTTGTGTATGACCTTTACAATGTGATTCTCATAAACTTTGAGGCATCAACACATAGTATAGTAATGGGCTACGAAAACATTTCGCACAACTGATTATAATTAGTAGTATTAATTTATATTGGTAGTGCACATGTAGTTTATTTGTATTATGTTTCATCAATTTAGAATACCGTATTATCAAACTGACTACTCACAACATTAGTTCCTCAACATATGATTTCCTAACTGTTGTGCTTTGCTCATAACTTGTATGCAGTATATTTCCTATGTCAGACCAGCACTTAACCCGGTCAACTACGTAAAATGGAGAATAGCTAATGATTTATATACTATGAAAATATACATTTAGTTTTTTAATATGTAAATTATTAAAGTGGGTATTAGGTTTAAAATAAGTAATATATCTATTATCGACAATACTTTCTCCTCTAATACTCACCGATGATGTGGTATTATTTGTCTTCGAATTTTGAACCATTAAACCCTAGAGATAGGATGGTAATACAATAAAAATAGGTATGTCAATAGATTGTTTGAAATATAGCGTTAATTGAAAATAAAAACTGCTAGCAATTATGAATTGTCACTATCATTAATATATCTAGAGAAACCATAAAGGTTTTCTCTATTTTCCTGTCGTTGCACTAATTTATCAAAAGATGTAATTGATTAATAATAATACATTTATTGATTTTGGCCATACATATTTTTGATTATGGTGAAACAAGGGCAAAACAACAAGATGTACGGTAGGTTTATCATGACAAGATTATTATCCTGTTTGCTGATGATCAGAATGTAGGTATACATGTTACTTACATGCGGTCTGTGTTTGTTATCACATAATTATTCTAATTTGATATCTTCAAGATACGATTGTGTAGATGTTTATTTGCACATCACATCAGATGTATCGATCATGTAATGCAAGCACTCTGTTAACTGGGTCTGTTTATTTCTCATCCCTGAATTACTTTCAACAGATGTCTTCCTTAACATGTGTCATGGGCTTCTTATAACAAGGTAATGCTAGTGAATGAATCATGTAAAAAAAGGTTGGTTTTTGTTGCTCATCATAAAATAGTACATGATACTATGCTTGATACAGTAATATTTTCCAATAGTAGCTAAATTACATTACATTTAGTATTACACATGTTTCCTTATAAGTACATTTTCACTAATTGATTAATACGCTGTGATATTATTTCCAATGTAAAGTAGCCCTAGGGATAAGTTACTGTTTTTTTCCATAGATGTGACCATCAGTTTACACGTGTGTAACATATGAATTCGTTCGATGTCCTTCCAGTAGGTGGCGCTACTGCAGCGATTACTTTGTACTAAACCAAAAAGATCAATTTCAAACATACTGTGTACTATAGCTTTTATGTCATCTCTTTTTCAATATTTCAGTTAACGGTCACATTTGACGTTGCCCAGTCACGTGACCTGACGAGTGCACTTTCCACATTGTAAGACCCGTATGTTCCGTTATCAAGATCCATAGTTCAGTGACTCTGAGGCTGTATTGTCTTGTTGTTCTTCCGGAGTTCACGATGTGGCAGCACCGCCATTTAGTTTTTACTGAATGAACTAACGAAGACTTGAAATTATCGAATAATTCTAGCATACCTCTCAATGGAATAGACACGCAAGAGAAATGGGTATGTTTTATACGTATGGAACAACTATCTATATTTAGGTTGCTATATTTTAAAATTGTGTTTATGTAAACGCATACGTGCGTGTCTGTGTATGTGAGAGAGCGAGTGTGTGTGTGTGTGTGTGTGTGTGTGTGTGTGTGTGTGTGTGTGTGTGTGTGTGTGTTAATTGTTTTGTTTGTTTGTTTGTTGGTTGGTATATCTGTGTGTGGAGGGGAATGTAAACTTTAAATTACTAATATGTGCCCCCCCAAAAAAAAAAGTTGTCACCCTTCCTATATATTTATCTAACTAGGTCAATTCAAATATTCATTTACATTTTATTATCTATTCAAAAGCTTGAATATATTGAATACATTATTACGAATGATATGGGATTAAGCTATAAACAAATATCAATCTCATTTTGCAAATGGAAGACTTTTAAGTAAAGATATAGTTTGTTTGTTCTGCTCTTGGTTACAGCACTCTCTTCCCTGATTATGATGATGTACCAGTGAGGTGTATTTTCATATTTACACAAACCACAAGAAAATAGGAACAAAATCAGATTTCTTTTCTACCATTTGTTAAGATAAAGGTAATAAATTACATTTTCATTTAAAAAATGACTTGCAGTGTTTCATACTAACAGAAGTCGACTTATGTCCGCTTTTTACCTTAAGCACAACTGTTGAGTTCATGAAATTAACATGACATTCCCAGTTAAATGTATCATGGAATCCACGGATTTGTTCATTATTTTAACGTGATGATATGGGTATATATATATATATATATATATATATATATATATATATATATATATATATATATATATATATATATACAACAACGTTTAAGATGAAAAATAATTTGGCGTGCCTGAACTGATAATATTAATAATCATTTTAGAATTAGTTTTTCTATCATTTCAAAATGTGTACTGTTATTACATTCGTACAAGAATAATATCTGTTGGACAAATTATAAGATATGTCCAAATATAAACCCGATCAACAAAATATTACAAACTCTTTTTGAATTTATGGCTGAGTTGACAAGAACTATTTTGAAGTTAGACAAAGGTGGATGCTACTGAGATGTGAGGTCACTGATTGCAGGTTCTTTAATAGAAATACTGTATAACCTAGTTATGAAAACATAACCAGCTGTCAGCCGAGTTAAACATGTTAACTGAGATATGTAGAATTAATACAAATAGGATATATCGATCACAGACATTAACCCAATCCTTATTGAATGGATGATTAATATTACGGCCAGCTCTTATTTGCGTCAAGATTATGCTAAACAATCAACGACAGTTTAATTTTGTTGCCTTCGTAATTCCTTAAAAAGGTCTTTATAATATTGAGGAATCTTTGATAAATGTTATTATAAAGATGTATATTTAATTTTTTGTATATATTAGGCTAAGTGTTCATCGAAAATATTGAACGTTATTATGTACTCGATTAAAAAACTCTATTTATAAAGATTGACAGGCATAACAACATAATATTGTTTATTTATGAGTTATTTTTAATGTTCAGGGCTTGTACATATATTATTTTTCAATAAATAAAGTAAATTTTGTTGATAATTGGAAACGCTTATCATTATTTCAGAGTTGCAGTTGTGGTGTTTGCGTGAGGCTTTTAACTTCTGAAATATTCTAATTTGGTTGCGTTTATCATTTATATATTATTATCAACATAAATAGAAATATAGTATCATATATCACCCCCCCCCCCCCATCTCATTAGTTTTCTTCAGTACTTGGCATAAACTTAGTTATTTATGCCTAAATTAGTGAAAACAAAAAGTATTTGAATTTGCTTTTTTCTGCTTTTTCGAAACCTTTTCATATTTGACTAGATTAATTTTGGTTTGTATGCAAGTAACTACTTAAAGGTCCATTTGTTTTTGCATATAATTACCAACAAGCCACATGTATCGCTATCTCTATCAATTATTAATCGATGTTGTAATATCGGGTTTACTAACTAAAATATTATATGCTTCTATTGTAAGTTATCAAAGTGATTTTTCCTTCTTAAAGTAACACATATCCTGACATATTAATTATAAATGAAAGTATATTAAAACACAGTCGTAAAATAAATGTTCCAGTAAAGGTATGTTGCTAAAGAAAGTATCTGGAAAAAGGAAGATGTCTTCCAGTGAAAGCCGAAAACTTATCTCAGGCAAAGGGAATGTTCTATAAATCGACCACAGACATATCGGCGCTGGCCAAAATATTTCTGGGCAGGACAGTTCGAGCTGTCTTAGCTGAAACAACTCTCACTAAAACGAGATAATGCAGCTTCTTGTATTAAATGTGTTTAAGCTATTATATATAACCTGTATAATAAATACGATTCATTGCCTTCTTCTCACTATAAACACTACTTTTGTGTTCTTGCTGATCGCGACGTGAAAGGTTCTGTCCAGATGTAATTTTTTAATATAAATTACTTCTTTTAATTATATATTATATATATATAAATATATATATATATATATATATATATATATATATATATATATATATATATATATATATATAATTTGCACATATGACTCAATATTATACATTAAGTAACGCCGAACAAACTGTGAAGTGTTGTTTGAACAATACTATTATTATTATTATTATTATCATCATCATCATTTTCATATTTGTTTACGTTGTATTACCATTAGCACTAATCGGTACTAAGTGGGTTTATATACATTGATATCTATTATTTTAATCCGAAATCGATTTGCGTCAACTCAAGAGACAACCCGGGCCGAGCTGTCTCAAACAGCGACAATACAACTCAGGCAGGTCAGTTCGGACCAAGCCAAGATGTCCAGGGATAGGTTGGTGGACCAAGCTATCTATTCCTGTGAGACCGAAGTTTTGAATAGTTCAAATATTTCAATTGATTTAGGTCTTGCACTGCTGATACCTAAAATATGAGTCCTATTTCGAATTGGCCATTTGATATAAATACTGTTCACACTGAAAGTGATATAATTCACCACAAATATGTTATGTTATGGGTGGATGATGTTTATATCTTTATTTCAGATAAATTTTATAAATTATCAAACAACCAAAAACGATACCGTTTTGGTAGCTGAGCATGTGGATTTAAGAAGGTAGCATATATATTTACCGTTTGCATTGAATTTATTGAGCGTTATTTTACATCCAGGTATGTATAATAATTTGCTAAAAGCTTTCTTTTATTATATGGAACATGTTCTTGCGTTAAATCGTTCATGGTTAATATAAATTATTTAAAAATAAGTTGTTGTACGTCAAACGTTTCTGATAATGGGAGCTGATAAGATGAGCAAGTTAATATTTTGTTTTCAAGTTCTTTAATGATAGCATTTTAAGTTATCCCTTATGCGTGCTATTTTCATAGTGAACGGTCACGTTGTCCAATGTTTCCATGACTTAGTATACCAATTCGCGAAACAACTACAGCATACTAACGTTTACATGACCATTCATTTGTTAGAGTAATTGAAATGTATGATTATGCGTTCCAAATTTGAAGAATAAAACACACATACACATCATCTATGAGTGTTAGAGCTGAAAATAGAGACGATAATAGATATATTGCTTCGTGTAAACCTAATATCCACTTTAATATTTTACATATTAAAATATTGAAAGTATATTTTTATAGTATGTAAATCATTAGCCATTCTATATTTGACTTAGTTTGCCAATTAAAGTGCTCGACTCACATAGGATATATACAGTAAATGAAAAATCCCGTTAAATTATAAACAAAAGTTATGACCAAAGTATAACAGTTTGGAAATCATATGATAATTAGTGCTAGCTGTAATTAGTCATTTTGATAATAGGATATTCTAAATTGATGAAACATAATACAAAGAAAATACATGATGTATGAAACGCTTGGTGTTAATGCTATACCTTTGAATATTGTCATTGTAAATTAAACACTGTGTACTACCAATATAAATTACTACTACTAATTATAATCAGTTGTACGAAATATGATCTTGCCACATTACCATGTTATGTGATAATGCCCCAAAATGTATGACATTCACATTGTAAAGGTCATTCACAAAAACAACAAAACAATACATTATTGTAATAAGTTTACTCTTATTGGCACAAAATATTATCTTACCTTTACCTGATGATGGTGGTAATCTATTAACGATATCTATGCAGACAGAGGCGTATTGTAAGGCTCAGTAATGTTAATATATAGAACGGCAATTCCGCCATAACGGTCTGCTAAAGCGCCGATATAAATTGTTATAATAGTGACGAGTAGGTCATAGTATTTATTGGATGTGTATGTTTATGAGGTATTTGACCCTCCAGCAAATATCACAATGCATATTATGCTGCGGTTGAGAAAGTTCCGTTTTCTATGCGTGGAGATCATATTTCCCGGTCCCTGCATTCAAAAAAGGTTGATCTAGAGCTGTATAATCCATGTACTATTTGCGTCTTTGGAGGCACGCCGTTTAGGTGTCTGGCCTGGTTAGCCAACATTTAAATAACTGTAGCAGACACAGTACGCTCTTAAAGCATAATAAGTACTCCTGACTCAGGAATAGAAACACTGCATCGCATCTCGAGCGGTGGCATTGGACACAGTTCGAGCGGTTGGTATGTTTTATATAACAAGTTTACTTGTATATATAATTCACCTTGGTTGTATGTGGGAATATAATTATCTTTCCTAGGTCCAGTTATGTCCAGTTTGTACTGTGACATTCAAGATTAGCTCTAATCTGCTTGTCATAAATAACATTTAAGAACTACAATAGTTAGAATAGCATAAATTAGGTCAGGTTTGAAAATGATAACATAGTTCAAACAGTATCGAAGCTATGACGCGCTATTACGGTCTGCTTCAGCGCAGATGTCAGTCTTTTAATAGCAATTAAGCTAAATAGTTGTAATAGTAGTCGCTTCGTGACGCCTGCCCGTTGTAAAAACTGATCTTTGAAGACGGTAACAATTGGGTTATATAGTTTATATAGTATTGCTTTGAAGAAAGATACAGCAATTGAAAAATAGCTATAAATAGGGCAGCTTAGATAATTAAGATAAACATTCTCACTACTGCCGTGATCTGACTTGGGTGTTCTACTCCAAAACTCCACGGCTGGTGGTGATTCGTATTTTGATTTTGCTTGGCGGCTTAGGGACTGGTGAGACATTACACATGTGTCAGCAAGAAAAGTCGCCACTCTGGATTCAGTCCCCTGAAGAAACGTCCAGAGTTTGAATTCACGTTTCGAGATTCTCTGTGCCTGTGCCTTATTATACACAGCTAAAACACACACACACACACACACACACACGCGCGCGCACACACACACAGGCACATATATATATATATATATATATATATATATATATATATATATTGTACAAAAACAAATTAAGAATATACAAAAAATTAAATACAGTAACATATGCACATCGAAAGGCATTTTAAAGGTATTTTAGGCCAACATAGCCAGTTTATATCACAAATTGGGTTACGTTACTGCTTTTGGAACAAATTAATGAAAACTGAAAACGCTTTATTTATTAATTCAAGTCCTTATTGCAAGGGGAATATCTTCTATATAAGCGTCATGTTTATGAGATAGCCATTTACAACACTATAGAATATTAATTTTATTAATTCGTATAAGTTACAATATGTAAACACATCCTCCCAAACAAGTGATAAATAATAATTATAGACTCTTATCTATAATATTTATTGAATATTAAAAAAAAGTTTAATTGTGAATAAAACGAGTGATAGAACTATTGGTCGATGCCTCTTTATTAAATAACGAGAAACATGTTCCCTAATATCGATTTTATTTCTACTTATTCCTGATTAAAATAGACTTTCTTGTAATATCATACAAGTAGGCCTATACACCTAATCTATTGGTTTTTATGTTGATGAACGGATTCAGCCTTTAACCATTGTAAATAAATATATTGTATTAGGCAAATAGTATATTTCCCTAATGTGAGAAAGTATCGGTTATGTAAATTATATTAAATTATATCAAAACAAAATATTACTATGTGTTATTTCTATTATAATTTAATATCTGAATATCTAATATCTATCACTCAACCCTTCTTATTTCTAGGTAAATGTTAAGAAAATTATATAAAGATATAAAAATGTAAAGATAATAATAATGATTTGGTCCATTAAACAAATGATAGACAATTATGAAAAGGAGACATCTGAGGATTCGAAAAAATAGAGAATCTGATTAAATATGGAAGTATTTTCTGTTTTATTAAATGGTCATGACCGAGAAATAGGTTTTTCCTGGAAGAAATATGAAAAGGTGTGAGAGATAATTATACTTTTAATATATTGAATATGCACTATTAATTTACAAAAGCTAAAGTATATCTATTAAATATATCAGATAATAAATAAAAATTGGGGTTTAAAGGCATTTCTAGATTCACCCTGAATCAGAGCTCAGTAAACTGATATCATATGCAAATAAGTCTGAGTTGCTGAGTTCCAGGAATTATATGTTCTATTTTTTTGGTTAGAATAAAAACTATTTGTTAAGTTACACACTCTGCATTTCATTAGCAGTAATTTTATGCATCGCTTACCTTAAACGTCAGACCTTTTATAAAATTAGGTCCTTGTTAATCTGCTTTCATATTCTTGATGTTAAAGAAGCTATTTCTTCAAATAAACCCTTTTTTTAATCAATCTGCTTTCATAACACAATAAAAGGTCATTAGGTCTTCCAACGAGTGAATACGTACTACCTCCACCTGTACAAGTATTCTCATCTGCATATTCTCATATGGATTTCGGGTTTTACTCGTCACTGGTCATACTTTGAAAGTATGAATGAAGACGACTTCAGAGAGATTCATCACACAAAGATCAAAGAGTCAGTTAATGAATTTAGGTTTTTACTTGTCACTGGCACACTTTGAAATTATGATTGAATGCGACTTCTGAGAGAAACATCCCACAAACACAGGCATAAATCGGAATCGAACTACATTCTAGAGATTTGTTTTGTATATCTGTAACTAATACAACACACTAGGTCTGCACATAGTCAGATAGAGCATTCGTTATTATCGCATCTATACTAACATACTGTTTGATAGCCAACAGGTGTTAATAATCATCAAGCAAATGTGGGAAAGATAAGCTACTTTCCTTTGTATCATTCTACATATTATTCTTGAATACTAAATACATTCCATTCTTCGTTGTATACAAATAATAATTTTGGCACAATCAGTAACTGGATTCATCTGTGGTAAAATTGGTTAGTCAATAGTTTCTAGCATCTGAGAAGAAATCTTGATATAATATACCCGGAAAGATGTTCAAGTTTACATAATGATTTACATTCAGAATCTGTGAACTGCTCACTGAGAGAAAAACCCAACAACAATTGGCTTCCATAGCAACCATATAATAATTATATTTTCATTTGAAAACAAAACAATTCAATACAATATAATTATAGAAAATAATAAATAAAAAACAAGCAAATGATAGATCACATGACACTTTTAATAACATTGGTAGTTAACCTTTCTAATTTATTATTAGTATTCAAGACATTCAAATAATTACGAAAGTAGTGCAAAAAAAACATTATAATCCTAACTGCTGACATTGAATTTATTACATAGTAAGCATTAAAAGATAGTCAATTGTTAGCATTAGCAACAGCTTTCCCGGAAGAAAATGAGAACTACCTTTTTGTAAATAAATTTCAACCTGAATTAGATAATTACTTTACTCACGTCATACATAACCACATAATCATACAAATATGTTTTATAGAGTACGTTTTCCAAATACCGTAATAATATATTGTCTTTTATTATTAATTTAATAAATTGGAAATTAAATATAAATACTGATACATATAATACGATACACTAATACATTTGTTATGACTGTAGCAGGTAATAACTAATTCTGCCATTTTTTGTGTGATTTGATGATTTAGTCTCAACTTTAATCAGAGTTAGGACATATTGGTGAGGAGTTACTTTTCAGGGTAACATCCCACAAACACAGGTATAAATCAGATTTGAAGTCATAACCTGGAACGGAATGCATTGACTCCTGTGTTATAGATGACTTCAGAATGTTTCAGTTTCAATTAAGTCAAGTCGATGCGCGCGCATACTCAGTGGCATAAAGACAGATGCGCAGCTATTTTGTTCATTTATAACGAAGAGTGATATTCCGACGTCACGATTTAGTAATCATCAACAATGCCCTATTATTGCTGTGCGATAGATTGCAAAATAGATCAACAAAGAAAAATGTTTCAGGTTAATTGGAGTTGACAATCACACTAGTGGTGAATAGAGCCTAACCTTACATGGATTCACGACTCATAAGTAATTATAACTTCCATAATACTATAAGGTGCCTGTTGGTTAAATAATGAATGGTGTGCAAACTAGACCTATATTATTTGGTAAACTACAATAAGATGTGCATTATTTAATTATTGGTAAAACTTTGAACTGCTGAATGATGTGGACTTTGTTACCTCTATTTTCAAACATACATCATCACCACGTCATGGAGTTAAAAGCAAGCTGGTTGAGAAAAGAGAAGCTATGTATAGTGCAAAGTACATCTAATGTCAGTCAAAGTAATGCTCATTGATATTATTAATAATTACTTAATTTAATTGTGTGATTAGGCCTACCAGGTGTCAATATCATCTGACCAATTGCACTTTAATTTACTTTGAGAAACATTAAATGTTAGAACCTAGATGAATACATATTGATCCAATCCTAAACATTTATTTATTTTTGAAATATTTGGGCGCTTTACAATATTATTATCCCTGATTCAGACCTGTTTCCACCAAGCACACATCTCAACTCCCAAGGGAGTATACAACGCATGCTCGAACTCGCGACCGTTCGGCTACGAGTCCTACGCTCTAACTAACTACGCTATAATGGATGTGAGCTCTATCAACATAAAATGACAATCTAACAAGTAAGTCAAGCGTTTTCGGGTTTGATATTATCAATGACAATACTGATAGTATGAATTTTATACAGGGTTGTTAAATTTGTCTTTGTTTATATGGGTGGTAGACAGAGTGAGAGATAAAGTCAAGGTGAGGCATGCACGTCGTTCTGTAGAAGACCATGTACTAGTTGCATCTATGAAACTGGGACTTGCTCTTTTACAGGATGACTTGGTTCATAAATTTGGTCTCGAATTAACTATTGTATCTAATGTTTATAGATTATGGCTACCTGTCTGGTCTAACAATATGAGGGCTTTGATTGTATGGCCAAATAGAAGTATCATAAGAAATCATATACCTATACGTTTCAGAGAAGAAAATATAGATATTGGATTAATATTATAGACTGCAGTGAAATCTTTATAGAGAAAGTCGGTAATTTAACTGACCGTTCAAATATCTAAAAGGCATAACTCCAGCTGGTCTAGTGACATGTATATCTGCAGTTTGGGGTGGTCTAGTGTCAGATAAATAGTTGACTAATAAATTAGGATTATTAGAGTTATTAATTATAGAGTTTGTACCTCAGCAGACAGGGAATTTTTAATCAGAGACACACTTTTGGAAACGGGTGCTATATTAAAGATTCCATGTTTCGCAAAAAGCGATTGCATGTACAAAATATTGATGTAGCGAGGGAATTATCCAATGTACGAACTCATGTGGGGTGGGTTATTGGCCGTTTGGAAACGCTTAGCCTATTTAATGATATTGTATCTTTGATAAATTTGATGATGCAGTGCAATCAATTTGAATAAGGGTGTAATTATCAAATGATAATTATTGTCTGTATTGTAAAATAATGAGCAGGGTGAGGTTGAACCATATCATTTGTATATTATTTTTTGCTTTGATAAGTTTGCACATAAATAAGTATTTACAATCAGCACATGTTGACTCTTTTGTTCTCTTGCCTCTATATACATCAGTATTCTAAGTATTATACGTAATAAGATCAAATCCATAGTTCATACACATAAAAATAATATATGTAAGGGGATAACTATCATCTGCAGTGCTATATAATTCAACGAATATGTATAATTTGGACTGTATATGATAGTACGTCTATATAATTAATGTAGCACAGCTGATATAAACATTTAAAACTATATATATATATATATATATATATATATATATATATATATATATATATATATATATATATATATATATATATATATATATATATATAGTCAGAATCCGTTAATGGGACACGGTTTGTCACATGATAAAATGTCGGATAAACGGAAATGTCGAAATATCGAGTCCGTGACATACCGCTAGTCCGTGTCACACATTTTAAATCATAAAGATATATCTCCGTATTTAAATCAATATTCAAAAACCGTGCGCAAGATACGGAATGGCATTGAAGCCATTGATCATTTATATGTTTGTTAATTACAGACATTATAAAGAAATACTCATGTTACTTTGTCCATCACATTAACTCATGATCTGCTCATTGGAAAGATCACACATTTGTGTGTTTTAATTAGCCATGTATTGTATGGTCGAGGACGATTATAATTGGTTACAATATATAATTTATCGCGGGTGTATGTAGGTTAATGAACCATTACCGAAAATATGTTGGTGTGTCTTGGATGACTGAACCAGCGGAAATATTTGGCAACATTTTCATGTTGTCGTATTATCGAGGTGATTTTACGTTGAAATATCACATTCTGTGGGCGAAATGAAGTGTCGGAACGCGGAACACGATTTTGTCGGATTAAAGAGTCACTTTTAATGGAGCTAAACCCGTCACAGCCATTAATGTGTCGGACAGTAGATTTGTCGAATAAACGATGTCCGAATTAACGGATTCTGACTATATATATATATATATATATATATATATATATATATATATATATTTTTAATGCATGTTTGTATATGCATGTTTGTATGTATATATACCAAAGCACAAACAATCATATTTGCATTCATATATTAAACTCTATAGTTTATCAACTGTACATTTTAAAGAAATAATTAACGAGTCCTTTATTTCGATAATTTTCGAGATACTTAAACTAAACGAAAGGTCGACATGAATTATTCAGAAACATGACGTTTTGGAGTTTCTTGTGGAACCGCTACTGTATACTATCAGTTAATATTAGAGTCCGCTTTCGCTTTAATATTTAGATATAAGCCTCCCTAAAATCGCGATTTTGCCAGCTATAGATAATCAGATTCATGAATGGATTGGTGTAGAGTAAAATGGTAACGAAATCTAACATGTACATATACCATGTTGGCGTTCCAGGGTCGTTAACTTTACATAGAATTAGTATGAAATAGTAGGGTGACCAGGCAAGCATGATATAGCCAACAACTACAGCTATAATCTTTGTTAATCAAGTTACCATTGCAATATATATATATATATATATATATATATATATATATATATATATATATGTGTGTGTGGTGTTGTTCGTCCGCTTGCATACAGGATGAGAATGACTATAAACATTGCTCGTAATATATGTATATGTATTTGGTTGGTTCAGCTCACATTATGGCAGACATTAACTTGTAATTACGGTTCACGGTTGGGAAAGGTCGTCCAGGAGCAGCTCATGACATATTTCCCGAGAAGAGTCTTGCTTTTCTTAGTCAAATCGAAATATTAAAATCCATTCTAGGAAATGTGATTATCGTGATGTATATGAAACTCCGTAAGAGGGCAATATTTCCTGTTTCATACATCAATAATGTGGAAACATTGAAGGTGAATCAACCTTCTGCGAAAACCAAAGTCTTCATAAAGATGATGGCTCTAGTTGTTGGCTATCTTATATTAGCTTGGTCACCCTGCTACATGTTTGATATCGTTTCCATTTTACTCTACACTAACTCATTCATGAACCCCGTTATCTATTTAGAGAGGCTTATGTCAAAATATTAAACCGAAAGCGGACATTGATGTCCATTGAGGATCAAACAAGTAGTGTTTGCACAGGAAACTCCACAACTTTGGAGCGATTTTGCTTTAAAATCTCGAAAAAGACATAGACAAAGGTCTCTATAGTTAATATTTAGTATGCACACCTGATAAACCAGATGTGTTTCCCTCATAAATGCAAATATTGTATTTATTGCTGTGGTATATATATATATATATATATATATATATATATATATATATATATGTGTGTGTATGTATGTGTGTGTGTGTGTATGTGTGTGCGCGCGCGCGCGTGTGTGCATATGTGTATGTGTGTGTTATGTCCAGGAAGGTTAGTGCCCATAGATCTTTGATGGCAATGGCAATTATGTTATACAATCTGCAAGTTACGTTTTTAGAAAGAGTTACAGTTACTGTGATGTCAGTCTTCTAATAGCAATTAAGATATCAGATTTTATGGTAGTCGCTTCCGGCCACCTGCACGTTCATCCAACTGACCTTTGAAAACACTGACAATTAAGGTATAACATTAGCAAGTGTCGCCTTGAACAATCTCACAAGAAATGAAAACCAAAAATATATAGGACTGCTTAGGCAATTTAATAAACATTTCAGACCTGTTGTGATCTGAAAAGGTCTATTTCTCCCAGACTCCAAGACTGTAGTTGATTCTCTTTTTAGAGTTTTGTTGCATGGTGAGTTAGGGACTGATGAGACATTATACGTGTCTTAGCAAGAAACGTTGCCGCTCTATATTCAATACTCTGGTTAATCATCGAGAGTTTGAATTTGCATTATTAAACCCTGTTAAAATAAACAAGGATTTAGTCTCTTGTTTTCTTTGTTATTTTCTTTTATGGTTGAGTCTGCGTGTAATTGTTGATATTAGAAAAGGTTAGTGACGGGAAAACCATCGTTTCCATTTGATTTCTTTCACTTAGCCATCTAGTTTGTAAAGCAGACATTATGTCTGGTTTACAAATGATAATATATTGTTTTAACAGTATTGGGTCAATGACGCAATAAAGGTCTGCCTTACCACATATGTCAATTTAATAATAGCAACTAAACTTTAAGTTTTAATAGTATTCACTCCTTGGCACCAGTCCTTTTTAGATACGAATATTTGAATACATGTACAACATGTACAAATTAGGAATGCAGTAATAGAGAGCATAGTAAATGTTGTGCAAATCTGAGTATATTAAATGTGTTTGGAAGTGGATAATTGTGACTACTTTTTATCAATACACATACTTTACCATGGAATATTATATATGAAGTTTGAAGATTAATGAGCAAGAAATGTGGCGTAAAATAAACAAGATCTTCATTGATCAATTCGATAACAGCCAATACTTAAAAAATAAAATGGATACATTGAAAATAAAAGTGGACATGGCCCTGGAGTCGATAGCCAAACTAGAAACTTGTTTTACAGATCTGGAAAATGTAGTGGAATATATTGAAGGGAATATAAGAAGCAAAAGCTGAAATCAGCGGAAATAAAGAGTACTATGGCTACATATTAAACGTGTTGGTGCTGAAAAAGAAAATAGTAGAACAATGTAACTACAGTAGAAGAAATAACATTTTAATACAAAACATCCCAGAAGGGGTTGAAGATGCTGACTGTAAAGAGTTTGTTAAATGTGTTATGGAAGGGCAGTTAGACACGTCCATAGATATAAAAGATGTTCATAGAAACCCAGATAGACCACCTCGTGTTGGTGCTAAATCTTGAATGATAGTAGCACGATGCCGCCCCAAAATTAACAGAGATAGAATACTGAAGAAAGACCCTGGAGCTTTAAAAAATTTACCATTTCAGAGAAACAGAATATACATTTCGGGTTATATTGAAGAGGAAACTCGAAAAGATGACAATACGTTGAAGAGTAGGATGAAGGAATCACGTAAGAGTGGAAAAATGGCCTTCATTCCTTGGAGTACTCCTAGACGTCTCTTATAAAGGGACAAGGATAAATCCGTTGATTCACTTAGAATAATTAGTATGGATATGATCCATCATTAGGATACCGGCTAGGAGCCAGTTGAAAACAGGAACAGATCGCTGAAAATTGCATCATGGAATGCCTACGGACTACGACTAAGAAAGGGAGAGAAAGACATAGAGATGTACATAGCCTCACGTGATAACACAGGAATTATTGAGACATGAAGCGAAAATGTAAGCGACTTCACAAACTGGATTCAAGACACAACAATTTACACTATGGAAGGAACACGTCGTTCATGATACGGCGAATGTTCCGGTGGCATAGCAGTTTTTATGAAATTTCAGTTCGATAAGGTATTAGTAAATTGAATAAAATCTTCAACCATGCTATATTCTTAAAAATGGATAAACATTATTTCAGTATTGAGTGAAATATCGTATTAGTATTCACATATCTACCACCCGATGGATCATTTGCATATGGTAATAATGAACAAAATGGTATAAAATTATTACAGGAAGAACTTGTAGCAAAAATAGGGAACAATGGTATGGATATCCTTACTTTGTGGGTATATGAATCCACGATGTTTTAATCTCCTGATATACCTCGAAGATGAATATATTCAAATTGATAATATGTCCATGAATGACATTCAATGTACATATTCTGAATTGACGTAAATGAGCTGACAAACAAGGTGAATACACATGTATGACATCTACAGGTAAAAGTTTAGTTGATTTTATGATTTGCTCTACAAATCTATATAATTGGATTTAAAAAAAGTATGTTTCTTTTGAAGATATTACACAGTTCGGAACTTATCATTTACCTGTTTGTTGTATAATGAATGTTTAAGATGTTATCAATGAGGGGGTTCGGGAAGATGATAACAATTATCTATCTGGATATCATATTATTTTGAAAGCAGAAAAATGACTGATGACCATAGTACGAACCAGTCTAATTTTTTTAAACAATATTGCAACACTTAACTAAGATGGGGCGCCGTGTATAATTGAAAATGTATATAAACGTGTTGCCAGAGAAACAGGTATGACTAAATCTGAAGCAAAGCGTTCCACTTGGAGGCATGCTAATCGAGCTTACAGAAATAATGAGCAGTTAGAAAATTATCGTAGATATAAGAACATATTTAACGATGCGTTTACTAAAAAGGCTAATATTTATAAAGATAAACTGTAAAACAAATTAAAATATGCCAAAATGGAGTCAGCACATTTTGTTCAAATGTATAGGCTATGAAGCGAGCAAATGGAGGACTTTCTACTGTGCCCTAGGTAGAGCCAGTTAATTTTGATAATTGCAATACAAGGCTAGTGTCACACGACCGACAATGTTTGGTATGTGACAATAATAATCCAGAAGTAGATAAGGTCATTTCACGTATGCATAAAAGGAAATCACCAGGACCTGATGGACTAGTGGTGGGACTATTAAAAATAGTAGGGAAATTATAACACCAACATTGTACAAATTATTTAATAGTATAATGAACAGTGGTATGATGTTTCCCCGGAGAATCGGGTAAAGCTTTAATAAGCACACTTCATATTACTACTTAATATAACGAGCAAGCTGTTCACTAACGTTCTCAATGAGAGACTTACTACGTGGACAGAACATCAATATGTTTATCTGAAAGAGCAGGCGGGCTTTAGAAAAGGATAAAGCACAATTGTTCAAATGTTTTATTTATTTAAAAAAGACGGGTATTTTTATGCTGGTTTCATAGATTTTTCTCGCGCGTTTCAATGTATTTGCCATAATTTATGATTCCATCATCTCATGAAAATTGGCATACATGAACATATTTTGAAAGTAATACGATCAATGTATGAATAATTAAAAGTATTTGTACGTACAAATAATGGTCTGATTGAATGGTTTAACTGTATCATTGGAACACGTCAAGGCTATATGCTATCACGATTGTTATTTGCACTCAACCATAATGAATTAATTGAATTATTAACATCAGAAGGCTGTAGAGGTATCTTTGCATCTGAATTTCTTCCAAATGTTATTATTCTATTATATGCAGAAAATCATGTGCTTTGTTCGGATATGGTAGGTGGTTTACAAAAGCAATTGGAGGTGTAAGAAACAGACACTAGTAAATTGGGGATGAATGTCAATTTTCTAAATTCTAAAGTGGTTGTATTCCGAAATGGTAAAATTATTATGAAAACTGAAACGTGGTGTTAAAAAGATATATTTATTAATATTGTTTCAGTTTAGGAATTCTTTGAAATTGTTTTTAGTTGTTTATTCAAGTGGAATATGGCATATGAAGCAAGCAACTAAAGTCATATTTAATTTTCAGGAATTAGAATCACTATGTAATGGATTACCATGTTCAACGTATTTTAGCTTATTTGATAAGGTGGTATTACTATATTATTTCTTCGTTCTGGGGATATGAAAGAACATAGCGTATTGAACACGTACAATTAAATTGTTAAAATGTGTCTTGGTGTCAATCATCCAGCATCATATTCGGCCGTATTAGCTGAATGTGGTACATATCCTTTACATGTGAATTACCTTACTAAATGTATCAATTTAAGGCAGAAAATAATCAGTATGAATGATAATAGATTAGTTGACCAAGAGTCATACCACATGGTGCATAAAAATTGAGAATTCATTACGTAGATGTGGGTATAATTATATTTAGATGAACCAAGGAGTTTAAGCAACGTGTTAAAGATTGTTTTAATAAATGGAGTGAATCTGATAAAAAAAATAGTAAACTATCGCTTTTTAGGAACCTAAAAATTAAAATAACCCCAGAATTAAATTTATTAAGTATAAGAGACAGAATATATATATCGGTGATTACAATATTTCGATGTAACAGTCATGGATTAGCTATTGAGACTGGAAGACATTGTGAAAATTTAATACCTAAATAGGAGAGAATTTGTTTATACTGTAGAAAATTTCAGAATAATTACGTAATAGAATGAGAATTTGATTTTCCTATGCAGTGTCCATAATATAATGATCTTCGAAATAAATATTTGTTAACTTTTTTACTGAAGTTTCAAGTAAGAGATATTAACTCAATTTATATGATTTCAAAATCAAGAAATGAAACATGCACCAAAGCAGTTGATTTATTTTTACACTGTGCTTTTATTCTACATTGCAACATAATTAAACTGCTGTAGTGTGTATTTACATGTACCAAGATAATTAATAATAATAATAATAATATGTGATATTTATATAGCCCCCTATTCAGCTCGAAACTGCTCTAAGGCGCTTTACAATATTATTATCCCTGACTCAGACCTGTTTCCATCCAGGACATATCTCAACTCCCAATGGGGGCATACAATGCATGCTGCCATTATAGGCGCCAAGCGTTACTCACACATTGCCATCGCGTACTTTATGGATCAGTAAACCAGTCGCGACATGACAACATTGCAGCTCACGGAGTCTTGAATCGGCGATAATTCGGCTACGAATCCTACACTATAACTAACTGCGCTATTAATTAAGCCTTTGTAATATAGGTCTAGGCTCTAAATTACGAAATAAACGACACCCAATAAATTTTGAACACATTTGCAATTGAGATATCTCATTTGTTGTTTTGAAGATAGAAACAATAACTGAAAAATAGGATTGCTAAAAGGCTATTACATAAACATGTTCACAATTGTCGATATCTCACTCTGATTTGTTTTCCTCAGATACGACCTGGCTAAGTAATCCGGTTTTAGAGGATTTTTTCGATGGTCCCTTATATACTGATAGAAATTTGAACAATTATACATGTACCACATTTTGGCTTTATTATGCTTGCTTTGACATGCTAAATAGCCCAATTACGTAAACATTAATTGCAAATCATACGGGAGGCCGGATATCACAAATACTCATTATTGAGTTTATATATGTATCTATGCGTGTGCTGAGCACCACGAGATAGCATTCAAAACATGAAACCAACAACATGTCTACAGTAAGGATTATTTAATTGTCACCATCACCAAATAGATTCAACAGCATTCGATCACTATGTGTGCCATAATTGAGGGGACATATCATGGCACTAGTATCATTATCACTGAACATGAAAACAAATCCCAGGACACAGTTATTTTGACTGACAACAATATATATGTATACAGCTCGGAGATCAGTTAAGTAGAAAATGACTGCGGTTGCCAGACATGTGAAACATCAAAACATATTAGTACTGGTCATATTAATAATAATAACGTACGAAATAAATTTAACAGCGTGTACGATATATTGCAGAATGCTGTCCTCAATATTGTTTTATTATAGCAACAAAAGTGGATCCGAGTTTTCCAAAGATTCAATTCCAAATCGAAGGATTTAAGATTTTCAGAAACTATTTCACAAAATACTCCATATTACACGAAAGAGTGGAGGAATGTTTATTATTAGCGATGATATTCGTCATAGAAGCCGTGTAAATCGTCGTTAACATGTTTTGTGTTCACATTTCATAAATCTACTAAATATAAAAATTGTCGATTTTATTGATTGTGTTAGTAAGATGTACACTTTTATCATATCTCATGCAAACAGACGATTCTAACAGGAGAAGTAAACATAGATATCTCTAATGTCTTCTTAATAGAAAATGATATATTCCACGTTTATAAAATTTACAAACTCGTTAAGAAAATCACACATTTTAAAACCGAACGTGGTGCTATGTTAGATCCATCCAGTAATAAATTTCAACAAGAATTAGTCCTCTACATCTTTAAATGTTACATGTAGTTTAGTTATTTCTGTAATATGGTGATAGGCACTAAGAAACAAATAAGTCAAAAACGAAAGTCATAGAAAATGTAATATCGAAGTTACACGAATTTTAATAATGACCTTGAAAGTTGAAAATACTCGAAATGTTATTCTACCTATTCATTGACCATGCATCAATTAAATGTAGATTTATATAAAATAATTAGGTCTCTTATATGAATGGTAAAAAATAGGAAAGATATATATTAAAGAAATGTTTTAAAAAACAAGCATTTCAGAATGGACTATTGGAATGGCTGTAAACAAAACCCAGCGAAAAAAGAGTTGCAAGTCTCTACAAGACGTCCGTTAAACAATATATTGATGATCGATGTAAAGGTCATTCTGACGATACAAAGTGTAAAGGCGTTAATGACAGACAATGGCATATATTCTAAAACCATATTATTACATAACAACAATTCTATTATATCTGACCCAAGGCTTGGTAATGAAATAAGCAATGCTCACTTTAGTACAATAGCTGGCTATTTTGGCAAGCCTGATATTATAACTGATGAAGATACGATACCATCCCTCATTGGACAATACAGTGAACATCTAATTATAATAGAAACAAAACAACATTATGCGATGATAAGAAAATTGAAAAACAACTTACCTCGATCAAATGTGGAAAATCAACTACGTAAGACCAAATACTTGCTAGAGTTATCTAAGTATGTGCTAAAGAATTAACCTCAATATCCAACAAAATTGTAAATAATAGGATGACTCACACTGTGAGTCATCCTATTATTTACTATTTTGTGAGTCACGGCTTATTTCTGGTAGATTTAAAAAAGGCTGAAGTATCTCCAATCTCTATGGATAAAATATCGTTCCAGATATCACTTACCTACACACTCCAAATTCGTTTAAAAGCTGTTGATTGAACAGTTATTTGATTGATTTTTGATCATATTTCAACAATATTTCCCATCCAAATATTGCAGTATACAGAGAGGGGACTAGTTATTAAATGCACTATTAAGTCTTCCCGAAAGAAAGTTGTTAAAAGTTCTATTACAGTTGAAGATGAAAATGTCATTAATTGATCCAAGTTTTGTTTTATGTTTGTTACTAACCGCAGATCCATTTGCTCAAACTTTTACATTGTGTAAAATAGAAATTTAACGATGATATATTGAATGTTAATGAATTTATTCATTTTATATATATATATATATATATATATATATCACGGCTGACGGGCAACTAAATGAAGTGTGTAGAATGTCAAACTTACGTAAACCTGCGACAGCTATTATGCAAAACATTCATTTTAATAATCTTTGTAGCATTCAGATTATTATTTAGTGACAAAGAGTCTATATTAAACAGTATTATAATTACCTAACATCAAAACTATTTGCACGGCGTATTCAAATGTTTGCAATAGAAGTTTATAAATTAAATAAATGGTTATAATAACGTTTTATATTAATTTCATATAATGTATTGCTTTAATTTGTCACCAGTTAATAAGTTATGGGCATTGTGATAAGTCCACATTTATACCAAAATATGCTATTTTTAACACTAGCAAGAAAAACATTTACGCGTTGAGGCTTTTTATTATATTGAACGTTAAACATGTAGTGATAATCTGTACTAAAGTTATTATAAGGTAAGCAATTTAATGCTGCTATGAAAACATGATGGAAAACGTACATGGCCTGTATATGTAATGTTATTTTAATGATTTTGTACTATAATTAGTGAATATATTTATAGGTCACGATTTCATAGGTAAACAAGTTCTACCTATGTGTACATGGTTCATTTTTATGTAGAGCAATGTGTGTGTGTGTGATTTGTGTATGTTTGCATTATATATATATATATATATATATAATGCGTTGTGCTGTAAAAAGAATTAATATCAAGTTTAACTTAATGTTAATTAATTACTTCAAGTAGATATTACAGATCTTTTGTTAAATAAATGTAAAGAAAAGTTTTTTAATTTTAATTAATGGCAGTGTGATTCGTTATCAAAGGAGTATTCAACTAACTATAACGTTTTTACTATACTTGATCCTGTAAAAGAATACAGGCTTAAACAAAAACCAATTTCCAGTTTTTCATTTATTTTCTCTTCTTCTTTTCCCAAGTAGATGGCTTCGGGTGATATAAGGAGTGTGAAGAATGGTTGTGCGTACCATCAAGTAACACTTTTTGTTTATAGGGAGTATAGTAAATGGAAATGTTCAGATAAGCCGTGGACATCTTTGCCCTTACTAACAGGAGCCATTCAAAGGCGCTGTACAAATAACTTGTAATATAATAATACCCCAAATGATATATCTGTTAAAAAAAACTATAACGATTTAAAAGATAATAATTATTTATCTATTAAAGCGACTAGGAATAGTTGTGTTTTTAGAAGAGATTTAAAGTTTTCAAGAGACGACGCATTTTTAATATCTGCCGGAAACCTATTCCACAAAGAGAGGGCTGCAACAGTAAACGCACAATCTCTACATCACGTGAGCAGAGACACTGGCACCTGCAATGGTATCTGACTGGATGACCAGAGTTTTCGGGATGACTGTCTAATGGACACCAGTTCACACGGGTATTCTAGTGCCATATCATTAATATGTTTTATAAGTTATTAACAAAATCTTGAAATGGATAAGCTGTCTAACAGGTAGCCAATGTAGTTTTTGAAGAATTGGGATTATGTAATCATATTTTCTAGTATTTGTTACAATGCGAGCTGCACTATTCTGAATTCGCTGAAGGCGATTGTTATAATCAGTGCTTTTTGTGTCAAGAATACTTTTAAACAGTGGATGTTCTTAAGATGGTAGTAGGCAGCGCAGCATACTGATGTGACATATTCATACATGTTAATACATTGGTCAAAAATAATCCATAGATTTTTTACTGACCCATTAGGGGTAATCGAAGATGCACCCATCTGTAATGCTGGTGTCACTAGGTATTTAACACAATGTGGTGATGCCAAATATAAAATATTTGTTTTGTTATCATTTAGTTTTAGAAGATTTTGAGTCATTCATAGCCGAATATCAGCATTACAATATTCTAAATTCTTCAAGGAAGAGGAGACATTTAACTCATTGTCAGGATCCAGTGATATATACAGCTGTGTCATCAGCATACAAGTGATATTTAACCCCATATCGCTGTGCAATGATCACAAGACGACTGGTATACATTATTAATACCAGAGAACCAAGAACTGAACCCTGTGTTACACCAGATAACAAAAACTGAATGCCAGATAAAATACCATGAACAGACACTCTCTGGGATCGTTGTTTCAGATAGGATCGAAAATACGTCGATAATAACAAGTATTACTGGCTTACCTTGATCAATTGACATCATAATATCATTTTTTACCCTAACCAAGGCTGTTACTGTGCTGTGGTCACTTTTATAGGCAGACTTTAAAGTGTTTTTTTTAAATATATTAATGGTTTTACAGGGGCATCTTTCATGGATCCTGGTAAAACACCGAGAGAGAATAAATTATTAACTTTATTTGTAATTGGGTTTATCAGAACATCCAGACAATCTTTCACAGGACATGTAGGTATATGGTCAACTGCACAGAAAGCATTAGATGACCTTTTCAGCAACTGTCTGATATCAGTCTCTGAAAAAGGCTCAAATGTCTCCATCATGGATATGCAGGACTCTTCTACCAATGGCTTACCCTGTGATAAGGTGCTGGACTGGAACCCTTTTTTTTTTGACAGAAAAAGTTATTAAAACAATGGGCCATATCTGTATCTGAGTTGATATTATTTGGAAGGACAGTTTGACTTTTATGTAATACTTTAATCACAACACTGAAAACAGTCCTTTGATTTTCCCTTTGGATTTTTTCTTGTTCTTGTTATTATAATATTCAGATTTAGCAGAGGCAAGGGTATTTTTAACTAGTATTTTACTGACCTTGAACATTTCAAAATGAACACACAAACTGGTCCTGATCCACAGCCGCTCACAATATCTTCTGTGTCTCTTAACAGCCTGTATATTCTTATTGTACCATGGAAGGATTGGTTCTTGGAATTTCCTTAAAGGTGCATGTTGATCTACACTGTCTCTCAATGTACTATCATAGAGATCGACAACATTCGGTGGATCCAATACCAGAAAAGAGACCTGCAGATCAGCGAGAAAAGCCTCCTTGTCAACTGCCTTTATATGTTCTTTATGAAATAACTTTAGCTGAAACAGATTGTTTCAGTAAAGATATAATAATGTTAACAAGGAAATAATCAAATTGTCATCATCACGAGAGATGACAAGATCTAGGATGTGGCTATCTGTGTGTTCTTTCTTGGGATGCTGCCCAAGATTGGCAGATCTAAGAATGTCAGCCAGTTGTTTGGTATTGGCATTCCTCTGGCAATCACCATGTATGTTGAAATCACCTAAGATCAACAAATGGCCACTGTTGGTAGCAAGAGAGTCAACAAATCCCGAACATTCCTTGAAGAAATCTGCTGCTTTCAGGCCATTTTTCTTAGTGGGGTGTAACAGGTAGATAATAGTTACACGGACACATATCCCCCAGATACAAAATTCAGTTGGTAATTTTTCAAAAGACTGCCTGAAAGCGCAAATGGGTTTCACACTTCAAAGAATCATGGAGAAGAATGCTGACTCCCCCACCTTTCTTGTCAATACGAGCTGCATGAAGGAATGAATATCTGGTCGGAAACATTATCAGTCAGCCAAGTCGCTGTAATGACAAGAACATCAAGATCCATATCCTTAACAACATCAGATATTTCATCAGATTTATTACAGATCGACTGACAATTTATAAGACCACAACCAAAGACCATATAGAATAAAACAGGATAGCGAGTGATAGCTTACGGCATTGTGTGAAATAAACTGTTAGCAGCGCCCTCTTGCGGAAATCATGATAGACTATTTCTTATTTTCGAATGGACTTTCACAATAGAAGTTGGCTTTTAACAGGCATTAGACAATCTAACTGGATATATCCAAGGATAAGCGTTAAATAAATGGTGAAGGGAGTAATAGTGCTATCTATAGTATAGAGAATGTGTGGGCTGGGACTATGTAATTAATTAGAAAGTTGGATTTGCCACTTATTTGGTGCAGTTGAAAAGTGTAGACCCTCTATAATAAGTAGGCCTAGTCACTAGGGTAGAATTTTTTTTTACATGATTTATTTTATGATGCCAGGGGCGTTATGATAGATATGTGTCTAAAGGACCATTATTATTATTGATCATGTATTTCAGACGGCATGTTATGTTTCTTTCACAAATCACGATGCTACAAATATATTGGCCAATGAGAAAATATATTCTGGAAATAAGGCACTCAGTTAAATCAGTGGACTTTATTGTGTGTAACTGTTATCACACCACATGAATGTAATATGAAATGAAAATAACACACATCATATACAAGATCTACAACTAGAAAGATCTGAATGTAATCCTTAAATATTCAATAAATGTTATTCTACTTTATATTATTTACTAATATTATATAAGACCAGAATATGTATTTTTAATTTAAAAGTAATAATTACAAGTTTTTACAAGTGTACATAAACACACAAGAAATAATAATTAATGACACTAATCAATCAACAATGCTAAAAAAAATACAGTTCTTTTTACCCTTGCATCTATTGAATTCTCTAATATTCACACATAAAACATGGTGTAGACAGATATTAATATAAAAGTGTACAACAAACTGTAATATTTTACAAGAATCATATTCTATCTTTCATTGTATCTTTGACAGCATAAGTGCTCCTAGAATGGAACTAACTTTATTCATGTGGAGGATCTTTTCAGTATTATTACAGAATTTTGCTTCTATCAATATACACATTTCCATTAAATCTGAACTGGATACAACAAGATGACGAGTGGAAGGATATTGATACTGCTTAGCAGCACTAAACACTTGGGAAGAATTTGCTTCATTTAAAAGGACAACTAAACCTGCAGCCCATTTACTACACACCATTTTTGTAATTTTGTGAGAAATGCATTCCGCTATATCAATGATGATATTGTCTACCTCTACTGTAGGCAGGATTTGAGGGTTAAAAATACCTATGAGACATCTTATGGCATCAGGTATCTTGGAAGAAGAAAGAACTGGTGGGTGAAGAGGCTCATTGTGTTGGACTGGAGGAATACATTTCAAATTATATTGAAATTAGACAAATCACTTGTGTACAAATTATGACCATGATCTGTCAGAAGGCAATATTGAATTGTGTGGCACCAGGGTTATCCCTGTATCCACCTGTTCACCCTCCCTGAAAACACTGGCAAATCCACATGTTGTTGTGTTAATTTGGGAGCCATTCTGATACGTAACACTGAATCGCTACAGTAAAATAAAACAACATTGTTCTCTCCAACTTTGAAACTTTAAGATTGTTGTGTTTATTCTTCAATAAATGTGGTGGATTATAGAAGATAATGACATGATTATTGTTGTGCATAAAACGTGGCTTGCTAACAGATGCTCTGAGTTTTGATGACTGATTATTTGACTCTTAATCACTTACTAGAGCTTTGACAATAAGGCAACATGTTCACTTAGAATTTTAATACACTTCAAAAGAAGATTTTTCAGCAAATCAGCACTAGGAGTACTGCTAGTTACAAAATATTTTCCACCTCATCATGCTCAACACAGCATAATTTCAACTGATCTACAATTACATTAACTTTAATTTTGAAAGTGTCCAACAAAGCTTTATTAAAACCTGGGTAAATCTGGAGTTTTGTGGCACTTATATGGAGTGTTTTCACTGGTGGTAAACAAGAAGACTTTGGCAAGGAGCTTTTATGTGTGTGGACTGTAATGTTGAAGTTGAGATGACACAAAATCAAGAGCTGGACCAGACATATGTTTAGCAAGTTCGTTCACCAGCTGAGCTACATACATGTCATCCGTAGCTGTTACTTTGAGTTGAGTGGCCATGGGCCCATTTCATTTCAGCCTGGTAATTTGTACTTGTATTCTGGACTGTGATTTAATTATGATTAACCTCTAAGACTAAGTGACTGTCAGTGTCAAATAAGATGGATTAATTATTCAGTTGACCAAACTCGTAAAAAACATAATAATAGCCATTTCTTCAGCACCAAAGTACTTAATTGTGATATAATTCATTAATTGTATTTCAATATTAATGTGAAAGATTTCAGAATTTTACATAGATATTCAATGATTATTGCTTGGCAGTCAGCAGCCTGACTGCCCTCTTTTTCCCTTTGTAAATTTGAAAAATGATAGTCCTGGACAATTTCCTCGACTGTTGTGGGAATAATGGGCCGCACAATAATCGCTTGTGTTAAATTATTTAGCTCTATTCAATTTACTTGTAATCAACTATGTCTACCGCAAAGCATCAGCACTGCATATTTATTACATACCAAATAGCCAGGTTTCCCATCTTCCCCATTACAATCTTTGCTAATACTTACATTTTGTACAGCTGTGCCATTATACGGTGTTATTGGCACAGTGATCAAATTACTTGCTTCAGACCCAATCTTATTTTGATGTTTTGCACTACGTGGGCGCCTCGCTAAACAAATGGTATTACCATCATAGGGTCGTAAGACAGGCAACTTAAAATTATAGAAATAAAATAAGTGAAAATGTATTTATGTATAACTAAATATTTGGGTGAGATAAAATTTCCCTACTATACTCATACTGCTTCAACTTTCACCCACTTCTTCTGTTTCAATATGTTCTATTCAGTAGAACAATTAATAAGTGAAAACGCATGGCTTTATTAAGCTAACAATAGACAACAATTCGGTAGGTGGCACCACAATAGGGTGATATCATTATATACAAAAGAGTAGTAGTAGCTGTGCCACAATATAAGATTATACTCATATAATTAAAACTAGTTGATATTACAACATCCTTCTTTTCCCATTGTTTTTGAAGTTACCAAACAATGTATGATACATGTAAATCAAAATGATTAAATCAGTGGTGATATGAATAAACACTTGAATATTGTTCATAGGTTTAATTTTGCTGGTGCTATTCCCTTGGTTGATCTTTGTGATACACGAGTCGGTTTCGGCATTGGAGCAGATGTGGTGTTCTGCTGGGTAGACGTTGGTGTGTCATTATATATATTTTCGCTTACTGGTGTAGCTGTAGAGTAATCACTCATTGCTGGTTGGTCAGCTACATAACACTTCACTTTGGCATTGGTGGTTGATGAATAAGCATCATTTAGAGGGTCTGATTCATTGGTCTTGCGCAAGTGAGATCGGTTGCTGCGGTAAGTTCCAGAATCTGTATCCGCTTGATATGATCTTTCATCTAGACGTTGGTAAATATGTAAATAATACATTGGTGTATAGGTGTATACGCTTGTTAAAAAGATAAAATCAGATTCTTAATCGTCCAACAGGGTGAATAACATGTGAAATATAGAAGATAATGACTAGTTTTGACTAGAGGTAATTAAATAGATTTCTGATTTAAAAGAGAAGACCTGCCTTTTACAGAGGAAATAAAAGGTGAGGTTATGACATTGACTAGATGTTACCACTTTAAATCAATTATATTAAGAAGAAAAGACCAGCTTCCCTTAGGAAGTTTAAAATTGTGTCCCGGCCATAATATTGTCAAGCAGATCTTTCCGAGTCTCTGCATGGTAGTAGTGTACTCTGATGTGGTGGTATTCTGAGCAATGAAGGAGGATGTGATCGACTGCCAGGCGTTCTTGGCAGGAGATACACTCTGGTGGATATTTTCCAGCCAAGAGGTATCTATGGGTGAGGAAAGAATGCCCGATCCGTAAACGGCAGAGCACAATTTCCTCACGACGCCTTTCTCGACAGGACCACATCGACCATCCTAATATAGGCTGTACTGCATGCAGTTTATTTTCAAATTGCAGTGACCAGAAATCTGACCACAGCTTTCTTACATATTGCTGTATGATAGGTTGGAGGTCTGTGAACGGTAATGGAATGTTGATCTTCCGACCTTTTAGAGCAGTTTTGGCAGCCTTATCGGCGAAGTTCATTGCCAGGAATACCGACATGGCTCAGTACCCAGGAGAATACTACATCCTTTGTAGAGTTTTAAAGGTGGAATATAGTTTTAAATAATGAGGACAAGTGGATGTTCTATGTCTAAATTTGCTATGGCCTGTAGGCAGGACAAAGAATCCACGCATATAATAAATTTGTCCCCAGTGGAGCTAATACCACGATGAAGTGCAATGTAAATAGCTCGGAGTCTTGGTGTGAAAGCACTGAGCTTACCACAATATTTAAAAATATAATTTGTTGTGTATGCCTAGGTTATTTAGAATGATTCTTATGAAATTTAAATAAGTAACCCAAAAGTAGTATGCATTTATATTTCATAAGTATAATTGTTAAGAATATTGCCCGTTATTACGTATTCTGCAATCGGATGACCAACCATATGACGGATTCAGTAATATTCATTAATAAAGGGAATCATGAACTATAGTTTTCATTCTTTTCAAAAAAACAAAAATAAGCCTTAAATTAGAAAACGTTATAGTAATTCAAAACTTAATATTTACCAAACATAACCTGTTGTAATTTATCTTATTCAAAAACGATTAGATGTAAGATTAGTTGGCATATGTGTCAGATCCTGCATGATATGAAACTGTCAGCAATGTAAGTTCTATATATCTATGAAATTATCTCATCGTCGAATAAATGGAGAGAATAATTAATTGGCATTTACACAAAATTACTAGAATAAGCATCATAAATATTTGATGATATTTAATAAACTGAAATTATTTTACATAATTTCGATCTATGATAATTTAGTGCTCCCACCTGAGACAAAGAAGTTTCAAATACGACGTCTGCACGAAGATGTTTCATTAATAATTGAAAAATAAATTATGCTTTTATATTAAAATGTTCATTTCAACACAACTTATAAAGCTAAACCTTGGCTATGAAGGTGATTAAAACGGGGGAAATAAATATGAAATACATAATGGTATCAAGTACCCATTTCGCTTAGTTTTTCACCTTAGTGATTTTCCAAATTTAGCACAGAAACAGGTTCAGTAAATAATAATCTCAAGCTATAAGGGAAGAGATTTTGTTGCTTCATATTACCAATAGAATGTACACACGTTTGTAGGACATCTATTGTTTTAGAGTCATTGTTCATGGGCCATTCACATCGTAAATCATTTGGTTGAGTGTAAATAGCTATTTTTATATGGAAATTATATCCATACATTTATTTAAAATGAAGTAAATAGTTATATAAAAAACTAGATATTTGAAACATATTGAGGCACATAAAATTAGGTTTGCTCCTTCATCCACTGACTTAGATGATCAGATAGGAGTACTAATAGTGTTTTTCTACAGTAATAAATGCTGAAACCCTCCCACTTCCACCAGAACATAGCATACGGCCAGCTAAGCAGAATCCATAATTAAATAGTCCAACATTGTTGCAAAACATGAAGCCAAGTGGGTTAAGCATGCACAGACAAGCTAGTATTTTCATGAGGACCAACTCCATACAAATCCATAAACAAATGCTACAAATCGACCTTACTATATCAATAGTTCGTTGGCAATCCCGAGGTCCTTCTAAATATTCATCTCGGTGAGTACAACTCTCGGTATACCATGAGATAATGTATGTAACGAGTCAGCATAAATCTTGTTGCAATTAGGTTTTCTTGCATGGCGACGAAAGCCGTCTCTCTGGATTGTTAATTTAGTATTCTCGATCATTTAAGGTTACTTTCTGGAGGTTAGTTCTACAAGAAGTGTTACGTTATCCGATTTTTTTTATTAGGAATAGTAAGAGTATTATCAATATCAGCACAGTATAATAGGGCATTCTCTGTGCAAATGGCCATATCATGAAAATCTCAAATGATCTTAGTGTATTTAGGACTTTAAAAATAAAATGTCCTGACTGTAGTTGTCTGATTAAGTTCTTCAGGAGTACTGTGAATCACTAATAGCTATTTATCTACTGTTACTACCATCAATACTACGACTAAGACTACTACTGCTACTACGGCCCCTTTTACTATTATTAATAATACTTCTTTTGCTTATAATAATAATAATAATAATAATAATAATAATAATAATAATAATAACAAAATAATAATAATATAACAATAATAATATTAATAATGATGACATTATTAACAAAAAAATAGTATTAATAAAACTCATATTAATAACGATAAAAATACAATGAGTGGTCATAGCACTGTAAAAAGGGATCAGAAGCTCTGGGAATCAATAGTTCCACTCTTTTAGTACATATTAATATACTTAAAAATGGATTAGATAAAAAAGTTACGAAAAGCCTATCCAATTGGAAACTGTATTAATTAAATTATCTTAACGAAAAATATCACACCTAATCAGCCAAAGGCTTGCTTTTTAACAGGATAATTAAAAGAAGGCTTCCTGTGATAACGTTATGAAAATGTTATGATGGAAGTATAATACGGGCGTTAGAACACTGAAGAATAGTTACATTCATCATTGTATTTTAGGAGAAAGGTGCGAAACATGAGATCATCAACTTTTCTACAGTAGGGATCAATTAATCGCCATCATCAACAAAGATATTTGACAATAGATACGCACTATGAATATCATAATTACAGTGAAACAAACTACAATTACCATAAGTATCGATACAATAACAGATTAGACTGCAGGATGTATGGCCAAAAATGGTACACGGTCAAACACCATTATCGGGACAACACCTAATAAGGGACAGGTCACAAAGGTAGTGCAACTATCACTGAAGGTGAAGATAATCCCCAGGACACTCATTTTGACGCTGATAACAATATATATGTATATATTTCAGAGACCAGTTAAGTAGAAAGTGATAGCGGTTGCCAGAGATGTTAAATATTTAAAAATACTATTATTGGTCAATAACATACGATATAAATATCACAATATGTCCGATACATTACAAAATGATATCCTCGATATTTTGTCTATTACAGAAACCAAACTGGATCCTAGTATTCCAAAGAATCAATTCCAAATCGAAGGATTTTATATTATCATAAATTATCTAATCCAGAAAAGTTCAGGAATAATGTATATTATTACAAATATTCTTCATTGTAGGCAACCAGAATAAGTCTTCTTCAATAAATAATGTTTAATCTCTTGTAGTGGAATGTCTAACTCAATGTGAATAAATGGTTTGTGAATACATTTTATTAATCTCTTAACGTTTAAAATGTCCATTTTATTGATTTTGCCATCAACAGGTAATATTTTATCATGCTACATACAAAAGAGACATTTCTAATGGTAGACATAAATGTGTCAAAAAACAACTTATTAACAAATGATATATCGCACGTTTATAATACTCACATTTTCAGTATGAAAGTCACATGTTTTAAAACCGAGTGAGGTACTTTATTAGATCCAGTAATAGTTATCAACAATAACATCTTTCAATGCTACTTGTGGTTCTAGTACTACATTTTATGTTTGTAGTTGATTTTATGACATTGATGATCAGTATTGGAGGTTCTTCGGAATGATCTTTAACTTACTCACTGACCATGTACCAATTAAAATAAATTAAAACTCTTATGACAGACAAGGGTATTTCTTCGAAAACTATAATGTTACATGACAAGAATTCTATTTATCTGATCCAAGAAGTAATATTATAAATAAAATGCTATGATTAAAAGCGTAGACGAATGTTACCATTTACTACTTTTAAGGCTAGCCATTTCAACGATGCTATTTTGCAAGACTTTGGAATTGTAACAAAATAATGTACATTGTTCATTTTTCGTATTATCATTTATGATACAATTTCATTGTTATTGTTTTATCTCTGTTTTCTCTCAGTTTCTCTCTTTAAGAATACGCTTTTTGAAGTTTGGTATCTAGGTTATGCAACAGACAGTGAAGTATTATCTTCATCTAGAAATATTTTGTATGCACTATGTCGTGAATGTGTCTAATAAATGTGCCCAATCCACATTTTGTTAAATACTAGGTGTCCAAATGTCTGGACAACTTTCCGTACGAATAGCCGCACTAAGCAAATAGTTTAGAAAAGAGAAATGCTATTACACCGTAACATTAATGTGTAGCAACCTCTAAATAAGTTCATATTTGAATATCATTGGTGAAAACAATAACTAGTAATTACTATTCAGTGTTTGCCAGGTAAGTACGATGTAATCTTTCTTCAGATATGAATCGATTCCAGATATATGCATGTACACCTATTTTTATCAATAATATTGATTTTCATAATAGAGATACCAGTAAAGTATTTATAAGTCATGTTTCATTACAACTGTCGATTTCCATAGAGAGTTCTCCCTCAGAAATATGAACAATGCCTAAATTACATTTTGCTTAAAGCTATGTATGCAGCTGATTATATTCTATTCCAAGGAATTATTAAATTAGCGCTAACTGAAACAGAGCTCGGAATTGAAACTGATTAAATTACCATTAATGTGCGTAATCTGACACATTTAGAGTTTAATCATGATCTTTAAAATTTAAAGAGTTGTATAACGAAAATGTACAGTTCGACAATGACAGCTGTTGTAAGTAATACAGAGACAAGTGGGATACATAACACATATGTTCATTACATTATATGTACCATACATATAAGAAAGGTTCTAGTTATGAAACCAGTATTTAGTGTTCCGCAATTCCTTTTAATTAAAATTATTTTAAAGCTCATTCATCTTTGGTGGAAAGCCTGAGTACTTGGATAAACCAGGGATCAGCCAGCATAATGGTATAATAAATGGTGGTTTAGAGTTTCAGACAAAAAAATTATGTATAAGTTAGTAGGCTTAGTTCTATATTGGACTTGCAGATACTTCTTCGCCATGTCACTTGCCCAACTCACAAGTAAGGCCACAATATGGATTTGAACATATATAGAGAATCAATTTGAACACAAAGGTAAATCCTTCTGCAATCTTCTCGGTGTAGATAGTTCATCATAAATATTGGTCAGCTCGATTACATACGGAAATAATTACATTGATAAATTATTGTGGACTTAAAATTTTCGAATTCAACGAGTATTTAAGGTTACTTTAAGTAATGACTAAAAGTGTAGAATAGGTTGATCGACTAACAGAAAAGGGGTCTTGGTGATATTTGATGATCAATACCATCATCTCTGAAGCTTCTTGGTTCTCTCATAAGATGTAGTTTGTTATATAAATACATATTAAAGCTTTCAGGCTTTTGTGACGAACATTAAACATCTAATTATGAAACTATGTGCTTTAGGCATTACCTTAGTACACTAATACTCAAAACCAATAGAAACCTATATCTTCGCAAATATATATCCATTACCCAAAACAGTGAAATGGTGTATGTGTGGCTCCTTAACTGGGATTTTACTTTCCATACATATTAAATAAGTCCCCATCAAGAATCCTAAGTAAAGACAAGAAGCGAACTTATATACATTATGATATATTTGACACTCAAGGATGCAGTAAATAGCTGTTTTCCATCAACCAGTAATGATCTGGAAGCCGAAATATAATAAGGGATTTACAGTAAGTCATATCTGATATTGGCCACCTGATCCGAGATATTATCAATAGGCATATATAATATAATGTATATTACCATGAATACGTTATTCCAACTAGTATATCAGCTACGGCTGTTTATGGTATATGAATATCTTAAAGCATTAGAAAGACTAATGCTACAACTAATTAAAATGGCTCGCATTCTCAATATTATATCATGTTTTATCACGGATTAATCTATATCAATAGTATGAAATTATCCATATAGTTATCGTTGTACAGCCAAAGATGGGTGTAAATGTGCTAGAAATTAATAGCAAATCGTTTGCTGTAAGTAACAATTTCTTCTACATTTGATATTTATCAATCATGCCTACTACAGTCATTTACATAAACATGTATCAGAATAATTCTAAAAGTATTTACTTTCTTAAAATAAATCAGCTTCTACAGCAATAAAATAGAAAACAGGGCTATTTAACACATATATCCACGAATATATTTTAGCAAATGTTTTAATCCTGCAATAGTATTGAGAAAGGCAAAAGAAATTACAGGAAATTATTTTCTGTAATCCACTTAAATTTAGGGAAGGGTTTTCAATTATGGACTGAAATTCGATATCGGAATCAGCTCTAAATAGCTTAATATCAATTGGTATCTAATATGTCTACTATATTTTAATGAAGCAATCACCATTATTCTAGCTTATCCAGATTGCGTTTAAACATATCAGGAAGTTACGTGAAATTCCAGCTAACATCTTAATATTGAGTCTTGCTTGTGCTGATCACATGATCAGGTTTCTTTCACCAGCTGCAATACAAAGGGAGATCATGTCCGAATAACTCATTAAACGATCATACCAACCGGTTTATAACATCTTAACTACGTTTAGCACGTATTTAATAGGTCGACAGCCAAGAAGCGGAAGTACATACAATACACCAACTCATGTGCAAAATACCAAATTTGAATCTGGATGTTGCAGTGAAGAGCTGCTTCCCACTATGCAATGAGACCACAGTGAAGATGAATAGATTTACAGTACGTCATTTGTCATAGCGATCAGAGTGAGTGGGCGTGGCTCTTCTCATGCTATTAACAACGAGATATATTGTACGTTCCCATAAATACGTTATACAAACTACAATAACAGCTACGATGGAAGTAGAAGGTGAACAGCTCAGAGCAGCATAAAGGTCAAGTCAGCGACAAGTCAAAGGTGTCTCACAATCACAATATCAGAAACAGAGACTAAATGACATGGTTAGAGATGGAAGATATGTATCGATATATGATTAGTTACGGTGTCTATAATTTGTTGAAAATGCCCCAAAAATAGAACGAGAGATACCTTGGTAAGTAACATTTATATATTTATTTGAATCTTTCAAACCTTCACTCAAACATGTCTACAATACCCACTTTAATATGTGTGTTCGTATTGGAATACTGCCAACGGTAATTCATTTATTAAAAGAGAAATGACTATTCAGAAATATAAACGAACATCGACCTGTTGAATACAACATTTAATATATATACATATAATATATATATATATATATATATATATATATATATATTGAATTCTATAATTTTAGAGTTCGACTATCGGTTAAGGCTTATGACGTTTTAAGATAAAACATCTTCACTTACAATTAAGCGAAAGAAAGAAACTTTTCAATTATGAAAAGAAATGCGTTAACGGAATCAGCTCTGAATATAATGAGATCAAACAGTATGTATTTTTAAGGCAGATACGTTGTATATTTATTTGAAGCAATGTAAACGAAAATTACCCGTCGAATACATCAATTTAAATATATACATTTAATTCTATGATTTCAGAATTTGACTGTTATGCCACTTATGGTGTTATAGCACAGAATTTATTCACTTACAAGTACAATTTTTAATAATGGAAAGAAACATGTCAACGGAATCAGTTCTGAATAGACTTAGATCAAACAGCGTGTACTTTTACGGCAGATACGTTGTATATTTCTCTGAATCAATCATCATTGTTCTAGCCAATCTACTGACACTAATTGCTGTGAAACGTACCATGAAGTTACGCAAAGTTCCAGCTAACACCTTTATACTGAGTCTTGCCTGCGCTGATGCCGTGATCGGTATTCTTTCACCAGCTACCTTAATGACGGCGATAACGTATGACAAACATGTGTGGATATCGTCAGTTTGTTTGTTTCGTGGTCCATACTACGCCGTGTTCAGTACATCTCTCATCACATTGTTAGCCATTGCGATAGACAGATATATGGCTGTTGTTCATCCGCTTGCATACAGGATGAGAATGACTATAAACATTGCTCGTAATATATGTATATGTATTTGGTTGGTGCAGCTCACGTTATGGGAGACATTAACCTGTTATTATGGTTTACGAATTTCAGTGGGAAATGGTCATACTGGAACAGCTCATGACATATTTCCTGGGAAGAGTTTCGCTTTTCTAACTCAGATCGAAATAATAATACCCATTCTGGGAAATGTGATAATCTATATCGTGATTTATATGAAACTCCGGAAGAGGGCAATATTTCCTGTTTCATACATCAACAATGTGGAAACATTGAAGGTGAATCAACCTTCTGCGAAAACCAAATTCTTCACAAAGATGATGGCTCTAGTTGTTGGCTATCTTATATTATCTTGGTCACCCTACTATGTCATAACACCTCTATATAAAATGAACGACCCAGGAACACCAACATGGTATGTGTACATGTTTGATATCGTTTCCATTTTACTCTACACTAACTCATTCATGAATCCGATTATCTACAGTTGGCAAAATCGAGATTTTAGAGAGGCTTATGTCAAAATACTAAAGCGAAAGCAGACATTGATGTCAATTGATGGTCCTAAAAGTAGCGGCTGCACAAGAAACTCCACAAAGTTATGTTTCTGAATAAATTATTTAGGGCTTTTGTTTAGTTCAAGCATTCATTTATAAGTTTCGTCTTCTTTTGACAAAGAGAAAACAATATGTTATTACCTTATCCAACTAGAAATAGTTACTTGAATTATTATTATTATTATTATTATTATTATTATTGTGGTCCTAACATTTCAAGCCCCATGAAAATGTTTTTCGGGGTTTATTATTATGATAATATATACTGCTATAAATTAATAGTGCGAACACTAAGCTTATCGTTATTAGATATTTCTAGATATCATCAATACAAATAATAACAATGATAATGTTAATGTATGTTTAATAAAGATGGTTATTGGGGAGAGGCATTCAATAATATAATCCATTAATAGCCACGACCTGGAAACACATAAATCTCATCCTTATTGCAACCATTCTATATATTTATATTAGCCTTCAATTAGCTATTTCACCATTTGTTTGCTAAATTAGATCCAATAAGGACTCATTTGTTGCTTCCAGTTCATTTCTTACCCTTTACTGGAATATTACTTTATGATTGAAGTGTTTGGATATTATATAATACGTAATTTACTGCTGGATAAGGTGGACCATCCTATAGCACAGAAGTCGGTGTAATTCGTTTCAGGTTATGACTTCAAATCAGGTTTATACCTGTGTCTGTGGGATGTTACTCTAAGAAGTAACCCCTGACCCATATGTCCCAGCTTTAAATAATGTTGAGACTAAATCATCAAATCGGACAACGAATTGCAGAATTAGTTATTACGTCCTACAGTCATAGCCAGTGAATTAGTGTATCGTATGATGTGTATGAGTATCTACATTTAATTTGCAATGTATTAAAGGAATTATAAAATACAAAGGATTATATTATTACCTTATAAAAATCATATTATTTTTGAAAAACAAGTTTTCTATTAAACACCTTTGTATGTTGATGTGGTTATGTATTATGTGAGTATACTAATTATTCAATTCAGTTAAAAGATTTCTTAGAGAAAGATGGTTATCAGGTTCTTCCTGAAAACGTGTTATAAATGCTAACAATTGTTTATCTTTAAATTCTTACTTTAAATGGACATATGTAATAAATTCAACTTTAGCAGTTAGGATTAGAATGTGTTTGCACTACTTTAATAATTATTTGATTTTCATCAATAATAATAAAAATAATAAATTAGAACGGTTAACTACCAGTTTTATTAAAAATGTAATGCAATCTTTTATTTACTTCTTATTCTTGTTACTACTTTTTCCAATATTTTTTATTTATAATTTAGTTTTTGAATGAAATGATAACTATTTTTAATTCAACATATTAGGCTTATGTGTACATCTTATCCGCTTATTCAGCACTGATTCAGTGTAAAAAAACATATTCACAATATAGGTAGTAAATTGACTAATATTTTATTAATAGTTTTACTCGATTCGAGTGGCATAAAATGATCACTAACATAATTATCTGGATATCATAGAAACGACGAGTCTAGAACTGCTTCTAAAACCCCAATCATTTGTTTCATCTAAATATATAATATGGACAATTTCTATTTAAGGCTCGATATATATATATATATATATATATATATATATATATATATATATATATATATATATATATTATATAAAGATAAACATTTCGGCTATTTGTGTGAATGAGAAGAAACAGATTAAAGCAGTTACAAATACATTGATAATTATATATTTATGAACTCACTAATAGTAACACATGATATACATATCATTACTCATTTTTAAACTGCTTCAAAATGGTGTGCCTATATTCATATCTTAAACCTAAAATCCAGTGAAAACATTCTTCCATTTCTGACGTCACATCCGGCTGCTTCAGTTGGCAATACCAATCATTCCGGCAATGACTCATAGAAAGATTATTGCTTTTAAACCGCAGTGATTCGCTCACTCAAATAATACTAAACATGCAACGTTCACTTATAATGGGACAACCTTTTTCGGTCTGAAAATAAGCACAAATAACTTGAGAAAAACCGTTAGAGATTGACTTTCGGCTATTCACAGCTGTAGTAGCGCCGCTCAGTGAAAGGTCAAGAAACAGTCGAAAATACAATCCCAGTGTTGCAATCAGCAAAAGGTTTATGGTACACTTGTTCTTAAATTAACTCTGTAAACCGCCCTGTTTTAATAGAATACGTTAGCGACTACATTTGGAGTTTTAAATTGCACTAGAAGTCTATAAAAGTCATCTATATTTGGCTTGTTGATTGGATTGTTTTATATCATACCAGTCATAAGTGGATATATGACTGAGAGGCTACGAGTTAGTGAAACATTCCAAATAAAGATATCAACCTGCATTATTTATACCATTTATTTCGTACCAAACACTGTACAATAATACTATGAGTGCATATATGGATATACATTATGACATATATCTAGTCATAGGTAAAAGGATTAAACAGAAAGTAAATAAAAAAATCAATTCACGCAAAGTTCTTGTAACAGAGTTGTCAAGCTACATTGATTGAAGGCAGGTAGGTAATAGCCATCCCTCATTAAACATAGCTCTATAACACATATACCTACTGATGTGTATTCACCTGAACAAAATGATGAGCTATATAACTTTCTTCTTATTGATAAAACACTTGAATTAGTAAAACAATCTCCATTATTATTTAATGCATGTAAAAGTAACCTAAGATTTGACGCTATATTTGTACTTGATCTTGTACAAAGTGAACTACACATGTTAACATACTTATTATCACTCTGGACAACATCATAATAGAATGACAGGAATCTACTAAATAACTGGGTTTGAATAGATTGGCCTTGTTCTCGCATTAAATGTTTAAGTATTGTGCCGTGAGTCATCCATGGGACGTCCCAGATTCTTCTTACACACTTCCGCCAGTTTACATAAAATCTATTGATGTAACATGTGTTCATGATCCACAAGGGACAACCATAAAAGCTTATGCAATAATATATGTCAAACCTGTGTGATGTTATCAATGAGTTGCAAAAGCCAAATTTGGCAGTCACAAAGTTAGTTCTGCACACTAGATCGCTAATTCCTTTGCTTATGGAATCATACTTACAATTCTTATCAATATGGTGACCTTGATGAACACCACTATCAGACTTTGATAGGTATATTGTTTAGTTCAATATCTTTAATATTTGTAGAACCTTTGAACAATAATAAACGGCTTTTACTGGCATTACATTTTACATCATACTCTGCAGTTAATTTTTGACAAACATTTAACATTGATTGGATAACATTATGACTTGGTGTTAGGATACAAACATCATCAGCATATCCAAAACTATCACAAAATCTAGAACCAATGTGACAACAAAACCTCTCTAATTCTAACAATAAAACATCCATGTATATACAAAATAATATAGGCGATAGGATTGCTCCTTGTTTCACACCATTCGTTGTTGTGAATGGGTTACTGATCTGCCGATTCCAGCTAACTCTGAGTGATTGAGTGGTGTACAAATTAGCCAGAAGCATGACAGTTAATGAGCATATCTCACGTTGTATTAACAATCGAAATTATTTACATATTAAACACGTTCAAAAGCCTGAGATGTGTCAAGTAATACAAGCTATATGGACGAATCATGTCTGAGATAATCTATTATTTCATTCAGAACAAAAGTGCACTGCGTGGTTGAGTGTTTGAATCCAAACTGAAAATCACTTGATTTAAGAATATTCACATTATCACACAGAATAATATTATCCAAAACCTTGCCTATTAGGCTACCAAGAGCGATACCTCTATAATTGGAGCTGTCATTTAAAACAAATTCCGGTTCTTGGGTATTGGGATGATTGTGCTCAGACTCGTACTCTGAGGAGAGACACCATGTCGCAGCATGGCACTAAACAGTAAAGACAGATGTAAATGAAATGATTTACAGCTTTGTACCAGAGAGTCTGACAATGGTACATGAACACCTGATTTGTTATATTTCAATTTAATAATAGCATCCGATACACTACTGAGGCTGATATCATGTTAATCATGACAAAGACCTGTCTCACATCGTGATTGAATACCCTGATTTAGTGATTCGCATACATCATGCATTTTACATCTATCATAACTTACACACTTATACAAATCTTTATATTTCTCAGCGAACACATTACTAATATTTTGGTCACCTTGTTTGTCATCAACTCATTTTGGCATGGCATTACACTGATTATCAATATGTTTGACTTCATCTCAAAAGTCGCGCTGGTTTCCAGACATAAAAGCATTAGCCATTTTTTTCTGCTCGGAGTTGTTTTTCTTGGGATTTGAGTAAATTGATAGCTTTATGATATCTTGCCCGGGTAGATCGTCTAATATTGGCCACTGTACCTGATGAGGGACGCCCACATTGTACCCATATATAGTGCCAAAACATAGTGTCATCTCTACTTGCTTTAACATGTTCATTCCAACCGGCGCGTACTCTCTTGCGGGTCAGAGGAATACTCCACTTAGTGGCCTTAATACAAGCATTGATGAGACATTCACTTTATGTATTAATATCATTAATATGACTAGTACAGTGTAGGTCATTACAATGTATTGCATCATAAGGTATATGTATATAATTAAGAATTGAGTCCAAATATGCCTTATTGCAATCAACGTTATGACAACTGGCCGTTTTCCATGACGGACGTGGGACACATGATCTACCATCACCCATGGTCATATACTCTGTATTCACGGAGAGGCGTAATATCACAGGACAGTGATCTGAAAGGTTTGAACCACTTGCACTAAATTTTCAGATATTAAGAAATGGTCCAGGGTTGAGAGTACCCCCGTATGCAAATTCTCATACTTATGCTTTATATCAGCACCGTTGGACGATATACAAGGATATCATTTGTGTTGTGATATAAATTGGTTCAGTTCACGAGTATGTAGTGAATTTGACCTACTGATATCAGTGTTTAGATCTCCTGCTAAAATCACATAATCGACATCAGTATAGTTGTTACATACTGACATGAAATCCATTAGTACATTACGATATTCATCCAAATTAGAATAGTCACGTGTTGTGTCACATGACATTTATATGCTACAGATAAAGATTTTTGTTCCACCGTTAAGTTCTAAAATGCCAGCATAGCATCGTTTACTAATGGGCACTGGTGTCAATTTACATTTCAAAGTATCTTTCAATAATATTGCACATCCACCATGAGGTCTACCATACAATAATTCGGACTGTTCCATAATCTGAGCAACAATCGAAGATATCTCGTGACTATGATACCAGTATTCTTGAAGCAATACAATATTATACATATTAGATAAATGTTTAATATATGCAATGCGGTCTAGAGAGTGACCCTTGCAGTTAAATGAGGCAATAGGTAAGTTTGTATTAGCCATATTGGGTATGTGTATATAAAACAACGTAATTTCAATTCCATGATTGAACGTGTTGATTCCTTGGCAGATAGTAGCGACTTACATTAACACCAGTAGGCCAGAAGTCTGGCTGTAACACTTGTTCCAGGTCGGAAACTTTAAAACATACATGAAAGCGATTATAGATAGATTCGTCATTCGATTTTAGTTCTATATCACGAACATCAACATTGTTATTGATCATATATTGCTTGACAGTATCCATAGAAGATTCTTTATTAACTCGGAAGATAAATATGTCTCTGTTCGGCTCAGGGGCCCCACGCATACTATCAGAGTTACCTGTTCCCACTACGGCTTTAGTACGGCGACGTAGTTTCTTCATCTGTGCTGCAGGTAATTCAAAGTTAGACGAGCGAGTAGACTGCATAGAGTTGATGGAGATCTCACTGTGTGCACGCTGTAACTGACTACTGCGTCCGGCATACTGGTGACGGGCGTCATGTGGCGCCATATTGGGGGAGCCTGGTCAGAATTCATCTGGGACCTAGGGGCGGCTGTCGTCACCGTTTTTCCTGTTTCTAATGAGTATCGGTTTCTTACTGTTGTCCCACGCGTAGCACATCCAGGCGTCTGAGAATCAGTTCCCTTTCTCGCTGAAGCGGGCCGATCTGCTAGCCGGATATGTGGCTGCGTAGGGGGAGGCATGGCTTGTACTGCGTTGGCATAGCTTGTCATGTTGTTAACCTTGTCCTGAATTGTTAGAGTGCGTATAACATTATCACCGAGCGTCTCTTCAAATGACTTCAAACTTGCCTCCATGGCCACTAACTTCTGACACATAGATATCGAATCAGTTTCAGCTGGTGTGAATGTCGGTATTCTGTTAAGTCCAATTGGATCAACTGCTACAGCAGGTGTGGCACCCGCTGCATCCAGCTTCTTTAAGGCATCTGTAATGTCATTGGCTAAAGCCTCTTCTTCTGATCGGGTAGAACCATCTGTTCTCTTCTTATTGCGACCTATTATCAGTGGATCAACTATATCCCATAGCATGTCTTTTGCTAGACTTAGTTCCTCGGCGGTATGAAATTGAACACAGCAGTTGTTCACTTGTTGAGTAGATAAATTATCCAACGCATAGATAACATAGCACAGAACTGGATTCCCTAATACTTGTCGTGTGTGCGATTCAGTGTCCCTATTATTAACACTAGAATCATCTAATTTATCCAGCACTTCAGTGTATTGATCAAGTGGACCGTCACATCCCTTGCTATCATGTACCAGGATATCAGTCCCCTGAAGATCAGTATTGTCCAACATAACTTTCTTTGCCTCGTCTAGGGATTCAAAGCCCTCAAATATGACAAATTCCCCAGCAGGTGAATATTCCAATTTTATTGCCAATAGCCACCCTGTAATAGTTCTTCTGTTGTTGCTCCTGCTCACCCATAGCTCAATCATATATGTTGTGATGGTGTTATAATGAGTCAATAATTTATGCAATGTCCAGCAATTTCTACATCAAAATAACTTTTGTAAAGGTAGAAATAGTGTGCATCTGCAAAAGATAATCACATAAGTGTGATCCTCAGGTTTCACCTATCCAATGATATAACGTATATCCGTGTCAATAATGAAACATCATGTTGCACAGTCAATAATGTTAGAGTAACGGATATCATGAACCAACAACCCGAAACATTCCAGGATATTTCTTAAGGTCTATCCTAACCAATAAGAGCGTTATCAACTATTTTTGTGTTGGATCATGTTTTCTTGATAGAAGAGTGAGTATACTTAAATGATAGTAACTTTGTTTGGCATCATTCAAACGAATTACATCTTAATTGTCAGTTATTAGATCAAATGAAAAACGAATTATAAGAAAGGACACCTATATCATGGAAACTTTAGACTGGTAAGTTCTCATTTGTGGATCGATGTTAAGATAGAAGATTGAGTTGGCCAACCTTTTAATCGATTTGTGATGACTGATATGGTCTTTGTAGTTTTCAGCTTATTGTCGCTTTAATATACATTTAACATTAAAATATCACATACATACATACATACACACACACACGCACATACATACATATACATACACCCACACACACACACACACACACACACAATATATATATATATATATATATATATATATATATATTCTAATAGCAATTACCTTTTCAGTTTTAATAGTAGTCACTTCCGGAACCTGAATGTTGGACCAACTGACCTTTGAAAACATTGGCAATTAAGGTATACAATTTGTTATTAAAGTGTTCCCTTGAAGTATCTCACAAGAAATGAAATCTAGCTATTAATAGTATATATAGGGCTGCTTGGGCAATTTTAATAATAGACTGCTGCGATCTAACACGGGTATGTTTCTCCCAAACACAAAGATTGTAGGTGATTCGCTTTTTACAGTTTTGTTGCATGGCTATTAAGAAACTGACGAGTCGTTATAGATGTCTCAGTATTAAACGTCGCCGCCCTCTATTCAGCACTCTAGTTAATCGTCGAGTGTTTCAATTGGCGATACGAGATTCTCAGTGCCAGTGCCTTATTCCACCCTGCTAAAACAAACAAGAATTCAGACTCGTGTTTTGTTTTATATTTTCTTTTGTAGCTCATTCTGCGTGTAACATTTGATATCAGAAAAGATTAGTGACGGTTAAACCATAGTATTTATTAAATATATTGACTAATCTATATAGTTTATAAATCAGACATTATGTTTGGTTTGAAAATGATAATATATTGTTTTAACAGTATTGGGTTAATGACGCAATAATGGTCTGCATTACCAAACATGTAAATTTTCTAATAACAATAAACCTATCAATTTAATGGCATTCGCGTTTTGACACCTGCCCATTTTTAGATATTAACCGTTGAATACAGTGGGGCAATTGCGGTGAACTCACTACGATGTTTTCTCCCAGATACCGCGTGGGTACATAATCCGCGTTTAAAGCTTTGATTAAAATTTGTATTACAGTTAATTATCATTCATTCCAAACAGCGAAGTTGTAACAATTCTACAGTAAAAGGGTAGTGTAGGCTTATTTCACGATTTATCAAATACTGTAAAATAATTCCCAAATTAGCTTAAATGTATATATTATGAATATTTCTCTGAGCTCATTCAAAACTTGCTGTAAGTATAAATATTCAGCACGGAACATTGAAGATAATATATAACCTGATTAGAAGAGATAAGAATGACAAATATAAATCTTTACATTTCTATAGAATCGAAAGATGCATTTCATTTGCAAAATGAAACAGTTGTCTAATGGATGTAACATATTGAATATTGTGATGGTTGAAAATTATTCATATGTGTCAACTATCATACCTATCAAGTCATGCACACAGTTATTGGCTCTACCATAATAACCACCTGTTAAACCTTACTGTTACTTATTCACACCACTTAGCAAAATAAGCACTGTCGATCATGATCTCAAGCTAGAAGGAAAATATCGTCATTTTGAAGGGAAATAATTACACAAGTAACAGAAAACAACAAAATGTTCCAAATATTGTTTTTCATCTATGTAATAATTATGTTCTATATTAGTAACTGAACGTTTTGAAATCTATCAAGAACTAGAAGTTATAACCTCTAGTGGCAATGATCCGATTGGTATTATTGATTCATTTAATGCTTAGTGTGATATAAAAGTAATATAAGTGTTTAGGAAAATAATTAAACTAAATCTTAAATCAATTATTGAGATACCCGAAACGGGAATGGTGTAAGATATCTGCGTCTGAGAACATTCATATGATCAAGCTGGGTGTAAATAAAGCTACTGACCATCAGCTAGGAAACATGTACTTAAACTGCACATAAAGATGCCGATAACAGACTATTAATATCACATACTACAACAGTTTAGTATCTTGAACGAAAATATCCTAATTGAGGCATAATTAAGCTTCTTTTGATATGCTAAATGCCTATTTGTCCAATTTAAATTCTGTTGTCGTCTTGTCCATCTACAAATACCGTCTATGCAACCGACAAGGTACAACTTATAACTTAAGATTTTGAAGTGTTGAAACTTCATATCTTTAAACTATGGATAAATATATTACACTTTGTTGTACTCTTAACTTCAGAGTCACAACAACAAAAATATCAAATCAGCAAGAACATTAACATCTTACTAGTGAATTTATGGAACGGAATAGCAAATGTAATCCATTTGCATTCCTCTGAAAGCTAAGTGTCCAATTTTGCATATTATATTGCCCTTGCCATGTTGTTTATTAAACACATCAGCAACACTTACTGTCATCTATAGGGCCAAATGATTACATCTACACCAGATATATCACGTAATATAGAACAAGCAAGATTTTTCATAACAATGTTTTGAAAATAAAACATGATCGATGTTATTTCTACTGTATGTATAATCACCTTTATGTTTAAATTTAAAGCTATATGAGTACAGATCATTTTGGCATATTGAATCATATAAATACATATAGTAGATATCACATATACTGCGGACAGTGTGTGTAATCCCCACCCCTTTTAAGATGTATGATAATCACGGCAGCCTATTTGGCTGGTCACCGGCCAGACACACAGACTTAGCCAATAAGCTGCCACAGGTCTATTTTATTACACACCATCCGCAGGACATTGTTTTAATTCGGATATATTGTAATATCTTCACATTTTATACCTAAGTTAATAAATACGATCCCACATTATTTAACTCGTGTAGAGTTATTTGTTTAATCCCTCAAGTAAGCTACACGACACGTGGTGGAGAAGTGTGGGTTACATTATTCAAAGAAAACTAGAGTGCATGGACACAGTCGACAGATACTCCACCAGCAAGCTGTGGTGCAACTAACTGAAATTAAGACAACAGTCAGAAATCTAGAATAACATGAAATGTCGGTGGTAGAAGAACACAAAGGAGAGATTGCCAGAAAGGTGGCCCAGGCCGTTACAAAGGTACTAATACGTCACCAGGAGGAGCGACGGAGGCAGCGACCTGCTCCAGTGAAATTGAATATTAAACCTGAAATATTTCACGGATACCAGAGTGATGACGCAATGCGATGACTCGCAAAATTCGGGAGATATTCTGAGCTACAGGAATGGACAGAGGCACAGCAAGTGTCCACTCTGGCCTTTTCCTACAAGGGCCGGCCGAACTGTGGTACCTTGAGAATCAGCTGGATTTCCGCGGGGACGTTGATTGACTCCAGGGACGATTTTTAGAACGGTTCGGCGTTGATGTGAACCGTGAAGCATCCGAGGAGTCCCTCCTGACCCGGAAATAGAATAGACAGGGGTCTATTGACGCTTACACGTATGATATTTTATCGAGATGCCATAAGCTGGGGAAGACACAGCGGAACACTGTATCTGCCTTTATAAGGGAACTTCTCCCTGAAATCAAAGGTCAGGTGGCTGTGGTCTAATCGGAACTAATCGCTAGGACTGCGCTTATGTATCTGGCACCCATTCCCGAGCAGTCGACGTCGCAGCTGTGGCCGAAATCCGCTCCAAGGAGTCGTTGGAGATGTTTACTTCGACCCTGCAGCAGCTCATCGAAGAAATTCGGACGGATCGTAGGCAACAGACAAACGCTAGAGGGCAATATCAGTCACAGGGTAGAGGGCCAAGTTTTTCACCCGAACATGGACGTGCAACGCCACCTAGGAACCAGATGATTTCAGCCTGCTTGAAATCGCTACCTTGAGAACTTCATATTTCTTCTGGTAACTCACACGAAATGCTGGAATTCGTCACTTCAAGATTATACGCGCTTTGACTTAATGCTGGGTTTTTACTATACAGACCATATTATAGCATTAAGTCAATTTGACCTAATGCCTAATCTGAGTTGTTATCGCTAGTCACGTTATTGTCCTTCGAATATTTGGAATGTTTGTGTTCTTCCGATCGAGTACGCTACATGTCAAAGCTGACAGCACTATCAGCGGAAACCTGTCCGTACAAGATTCCTGCAGGTTCGTGGATAAATGATCCCACAAAATGGCCAGGTATTGAATGGTCTGACGTTTCATACTACTTGATCGAGACCCCTGGTCTATTTAAGAGAGAGTCCATGCGAAATCGACGGAGTCTCGAGGCTCACAACCAATTTGAGTCTGACTGGGGAATGGTTCCACTTCATATGTGTTAATGTGAAACGAGCACCTAAAGGCAGCTGGTTTTGTCCATTGTGCAGGAAAATACCAAAATAGGAAAATGATGTAAATAGTTATATTTACAGTCATGTTGTTTGGAAATAAAAATACAGGTTCACAATTTGCATAGTAACAAAATCGTATAAACTTTGTCTTGTCAGTTTTATTACTCATTATAATTATATTGCACGATGAGTATAGAGTTATGATAAGTATACCACTCAACATCTGACAAAATAATTCACAGGTACTAAAATACATGTTGTTTTCAAAAGTATAAAACCAATTGCATAAATAAAGAATAATAATTATGTTGTACCATTTATAACAGAAATAACAATGTTTAAACATTGTATGCAGTAACTCTACAAAAGGCTTCCTCAGACATTCTTTCATTTCTTTTCGTTATACACAATTCCATCATTCATGTTAATAAGTGCAAAACACACATGTACCAATTTATCAATGGATGCAAGCTTAAGATTACCCGCTTCATCTCTTTGGGATTTTATCAAATTAATTGCCAATGGCCCCTGAAGAATAGTAAATCGTTTTTTTAACAACCCAATCACCCGTTCAATATGGATTCTAACACTTGAAATTTTGCGGGATACTTCTACTTCTTTAGGAGATAGTTGTTTTTTGCCCTTTGCAAAACTTGGTATGAGCAATTCTGCTCCACATCCTATCGCAAATTCTTCTACCATAGTGAAGCCACGGTCTGCTAATAATTGGTCACGTGGTTGGTGAAACTTTGAAGAAATAAAGTCGGATGCACGAACCATTTCCACATTCGAAGCTCGGCCACCCCATGCAGTAGATAAATAAGTGACTGCACCTAGTGGACTACACACAATGAAAACCTTAACCATACTGTGTTTTTTGTAGTTAGAATACACCTGTGCCCGTGCTTTTAAATTCTTAGGGCAATCAATACAAATCTCAAAACAGTCCATAATACCAGTTAACCTGGGAAAATGTAATTTAAAAATTGCAGGTAGAGTTTGTTTAATTGTCTCCCTGTCTGGCCATCCGACCATGAAACCAATTTTGGCATATAGTACATCAACTGTTTTCCAGAAGCACCTAGATATAGTAGTGACATTCACACCAGCTTGATGGGAGATAAATTCAAAGGGAAGATTAAGACGTAGCTTTACCAGAGTAAGAAACAATTGCTCAGTAGCAGGAATAGCAGATTTTGTAGAATTTTTACAGTTGAGAGAGAGCTTTAAGAATACTTCACAGGATAATCCTGTGTAAAATTTACATCATCATTCTGAATTACACATGAATTCAAACGTGAAGCTAATAATATGTCCCGTTCTACCACAATATCCTTCTTTTCACGACGCAAATTGCCAATTTCATCATACAAAATTTTCCGTTCAATCCTCTCAACTGGTTGATGCAAATCAATTGTAGGTGTTGAAGCCAACAGTGGTGTAGGCCTACCAGGGACAGGTGATGGCGGAGCAGCTGAAGGACGGACAGATGATGAGACTTCTCCTCAATCTCTTAAAATTAAAAAGAGACCTACTATGTTGGATGAGCCAGCTGCACTATTGCCACCAGAGTTGGGTTTCTTCCCGGAAGAAAGGTATTTCTTCCCTTCTAATGGGAAGAAATGGGTTTTTACCGGGAAAAAAACCTTTCTTCTGGGAAGAAATTGGGAAGAAACTCCCAAGGTCACAGAGTCTGTGACAATAATCAACTGATCTTGTGAGAATTTAGCCCTCTTGTAACTGGGATGTAGAAAATATGCAACAAGGTGCTCCATTGTGATGGTGTGGTTGAAACATTTCTGAACAAATCATGTACTGATGTTGCGTAAGACCTTTAGCTTGGACCTTTAGCGACAGCGAACAAGTTTCCGATCGTACCGATGCTCGCCAAATTAAGCCGGTCTACAGTATGCAGATTAGCCTTTAAAACGAAGACAAATGTTTTATGCCTACACACTAGATCAGTAGATGTCTAAAATCAGTCAGCGGGAATTTCAGCGTTTTTTTTAAATTTCAATTACTGTGATATTACGTCGTTGTTAAAAATGTAAAAGGAGTGAATTTAAAGAGCCAACTGTACAGAAATTTTAATAATACTTAAATTGGTTGTGTGTGTGTGGAAACGTCGCAATAAGTTTTGCATTTCATGGATCAGTTTGAGCTGGCAGCCATCTGGATAATTAATTATGCAATAGTATGTACATGCATGCTCAGTGAATGCAAATGGAGAGTGATGGCGTCACAAACAACTTATGAATGACATTTTTTCACTGGGCAAAGGTACGTCGGAGTTTACTAAGAGACAAAGGATAGTACCAAATATTCATGATGTTATTGAATGCTGTCAGGAGACAAACTCCGCGTACGTACGAACCTGTACGCGCCGTTTTATTGAACCATTGTCAGTTACAATTATGATATTTAAAAGGTTTTTACATTTTTTAAACGACGTATTTCACACAAAGAAAACAATATGTTGAAACTACGGGATAAATATGAAAAGGATATTGACAACCAAAGAATTACTTAATGTATTGGTGTATTGCAAACAGGCCGGCGAAATTAACTCAGTGATCAACTCATAATGTTTAATTTTCATGGAGGTCTGAAATATGTAACCTTTGCGCTCACTCGGTCTAGTGTCAGCACAGCCCTCTAGTGTTAAAATATTTTACTAGACCTGCAGGTCCAGTAAGGCTATAAATTAGTTTCACACACTGTATATATATATATATATATATATATATATATAAAACCAAAGACTGTTTATAACTATACGCTTTCTGGTATAACTTGATACAGGTAAGTAATATATTTCGTGTAAAGTTCAGTAAGTGGCGAATTGGCCTGGATGTTACTATTCACCAGATGTCGCTAGTAGGTCGTGAGTAATGGCTGACACCAATAAGCTGGGAATTTAACATTTTAGATTATAATACCACTTCATCAGCTGTTCATAACAATGCCGATGTTTGATACCCTGGCGTATGGTGGAGAGAAAACTCCTGTCGTGTTTGATATTGGCACAGCATATACCAAGTAATGTGTTTCTTCTAATGTTACTATTTAGTCTAGATGGCAGATGAGATGGGGTCCGCCGATTTCGGCCTTCGAATCGTCGATCTCGGTCGGTTGACCTCGGCCCACGTCTTGGCCGAGACCGATTGTATTGTATTGTAGATCTATTGTTGAAGTTTGGAGTAGAGAGTAGGGATCCCTCAGTCTGATCTTTCATTATTGTTGTTGTTGGTGTGTGTAGATCTAAGTTCTAACTGTAACTTGTAAGTTGTAAGGGTCTTTCTGGAGAAGTGGGGTTTGATGTTTGGTAGGAATGTTGATTTCCTTATGATCAATGCTGCTATGTGATGGTCTGGAAGTGAGATCGATGTGAGTCTCATCAATATATGTTGATTTCGGCCTATATTGCATTACGTTTATTGTAAATACGATTTTACTATTGTTTCATCTGTTTTGTGGAATATATATAATTATATATATTATGTCATCTGGTTTATTATGAATAACTTAATAAATCAGTAAATTAGTTAACTGGTTATATCAAATTAACAGAAATATACATATATATATATACTACTACTTGTTATATATTTTTTACTATTTTAGCACACATTATATATACATTATATATAGGGCCTACAGTGTAGTCTATTGGAATCAAACCATTAAGGATAATATAAATAACATGCATAGAAAGACCTTGCATAGTCTACTGTGTAACAGTCCACCGACATAGGCCTACACTCGTGGTCTGTATAATATGTAATTTTCTATATTAAATTTAAATCATTAAAAACAACTTTTACGTGATTATGGGGGTTTGTTTGCAACAGCAAGTTGACATAAGTTGGAGCTGCATAACTTGAAGACTTCCTGTAAATCTCTTAATTATTTAGCTTCATATCATTTGATATTTTAATTAATTTTATGGCTGTTTTCCTCTCTTATGAGGGGGTTGGCTAGTGGGTTCCCATACTGTTTTACACCATTTATACAATCTTGTGCAACTACGTTATTTGACCCACACTGTCATATCCTTCTAAACTCCCTTATTCCATGTTATCCTCAGCCAGCTAGGACTTGTGTTACACAAAGATAATGGTGAATGGGTGAAGAAAACCATGTTGTATGATTGGGAATGGTGGGAGAGGTAGAGAAATACTATTATTATGGTGGAGGATGACATGTTTGGGAAACAAGTTAAATATTCAAATTGTTGCTCTTGAGTTGTATTTAATGTTTTATCAGGTTGATCTACAGAATGCACATACAGTGTATATAATTTCTTAGGGATGATAATAATAATAATGTAGCATCCTTGCTAGTAGGAATTACTAAAAGGTACTATAGATGGTTTAGTGCTACCCTTAAATATGATGTAAGAAACACGATGATGTATCACCTGCAGAATGTTATCATTTAGTGAACTCTTGTAGTGACTGTTCTTATCCTGGGAAGAACACTGACTGTAAATGGCCTGAGATTGGTTTAACATATTCTCAGTAATTCAGCCCGGTCCTATTTCACCAACTATTTATTATGTCTATTCCCTGCTTCAGGTGCGGCTTTAGTAGTGAATGCAGTCCTAGAAAAATAGTGCCCAGCACCGTGAAGAAGGCTAAAACTGGAGAGGTAGTGTTCATTGTAATATTGTGAAATGGCAATGTGTTTTACAAAGAAGTTACATGGGTGTGTGTGGGTGCATGTTGGAGTTGCTTATATTTAGTACTTTATTTTCTTAAAGATGTTAATGGGTCTTTCATTTGTCCCGAACTTCAATTACCTGAATCTATTACTTCACCTCCTGCAACTTTAACACAATATAATTGTGCTCTCTCTCTCTGCACATTCGCACACACACACACCATAAACTACTACATGCTGATATTTGTACAAATATATAGTTCTGTTATGATATGATTATAAATAAAGTTCTATATTTTTCTTTATCAGCTTGTCAACATTTATGACATCTCTGATCGTGAAGAATTGTACAGATTACTGATTGATTTTGTCCATTTATTGTACTTCAGGTAGGTTTCATTCTAAGTCTGTTATTAGATATATGTTTCGCTCGTGTCACAGTTAAAGTATAATGCTATACCTGTGACCTTTATATTTTAAACCATGAAAGTTTATAATTATATGTAGCTGTTAATTAATGGATTCTTCTTTCTATATACAGGCATGTGCTGGTGCCGAAAGAGAGGCGTGTTGTCATTGTTGAGTCCGTGTTCACTCCAACAATGTTCAGAGAAACACTGGCGGGAGTTCTCTTCAAACATTATGAGGTAGTGACGTCATTATGACACATCTTATTATTTGGCCTTGCAAGTGACAGACTGCATGCGTCTGTGTGCGAAAGGATAATTTGGGGCATTCAAGAAAGACCAGTTACAATTATTTGAATTACATGATGTTGAGGCTTTGTTTAACAGACTACGCTGAGCTTCTGATTGTGGGTGTTCTGATGGTGCACAGTGCAAACCTGTAGGTTCTGGTTTCAAATCCAGCTCATGCCTCAGTTTGTTGGATTTGTTTCTCGTGGCAAATACCCAGTGTTGGTTTGTTTGACTGCCAAAAGAGCACCTCCTTGGTCTAGAGGTAGCGTGTTGGCCCACAGATCACTACCACCGTGTTCGAATCTCAGCGTGGGCATATCTGAAGGTTGTTTCATTTTTTACTTTGCCTCATTACCTTTGGAGGTCACTCGGTCCATTTAGCCTACCATGTGCACAAAAGTGGCTGTAAAACATCAATCATCATCATCATTTGACTGGCAAAAATCCCTTTTTTATAGGACATTGTCCAAAAAACTGTCACATGGTAGAAACGATAGCATTAGGTACTTGCAGCAACATTTGAGCAAAACTGAGTCACTGATGTAATAGAAGTAGGACTATTTGAAGAGGTACAGATGGTACCAGGCATTGATTGCATATTTTCCATCAGTAGATCACTTTGTGGTGCTTCGCCTGTCACATTGATCTGTGTCTCCAGGAATTACATTCCATTATAATTTGTAAAGAATTGTGTTTCTTCACTTATCACATCATACTCCCCATCTCTCTCCAAGCCCCCCCCGTCTCTCTCTCTGAACATCACCCTGTCTCTCCAACTTACACTGTCTGCCTAAAATGTCTTATTCTCTGGCACACTCATTGTCTAACTTTATTTCTCTTTCTATGTCTCTCTCCTCCCTATCTCTCCATATCTCAGGGGTGTTTCATCTTTAACTTTGCTTCATTACCTTTGGATGCTTGGCTCATTTAGCCTACCATCAATCATTTTCTCTCTCTCTTGCTGTCACTGTCTGAACACCACTCTTTTTCAAAGCCTCTAGCTGTCTCTTTTTATTTGAACAAACAAATAAGTATGCAGTTTTGCAATGTTGTCAGCACTTAGCCACTAGCAGTTGCATAACTGAAGTTCATAGCATAACACACTTATGTCCAGACATGGGGTCAATTCCAAATCAAATTTATCAATTTCAATTCTGTTTTTTACCTACTACTTTTTACCATTAGTAAGTACTCCCAGTACCTACTTGGAATACCTACTCCGAGTAGTTTATATTCCAAGTAGGATTGTCATGGAAGAGATATTTCTGAAATAAAAAATTAATTTGTGGATTTAATTTGTTTTGTAGGAAACTTCAATTCAAATTCTAAATTTATCAATTCCATTTTTTTAAATAATCAATTTTGGAATTGAATTGACCATCAATTCAAATTCCTGAGTTGAATTGACCCCATGTCCCTTGTCCTTTTTGAGACATTGCTTCTATACTATGTAAAGGGTTCATAAGTCATACTGCTATTAGAATTTGTATTATCTGATCTGTGTTAGGTACCATCAGTTGTCTTTGTCCCAGCCCACCTGATGGCGCTGTTTACTCTTGGCATTCCGTCTGGTCTGGTGATGGATTGTGGATACAAGCAGACAATAGTACTTCCTGTCTATGAGGGAATTCCAGTCTTGAAGGCATGTCAAGCCCTACCATTTGCATCAAAAGCTGTTCACAAGTAAGTTGTTCTCATGCCTTGATTTCATGTGTCTTTATTGTGTGCTGACGATTGAACTAATGCATGTTGAATTAGCTGTGCATTATTATCACAATAATACTATATAATAATTTGTTTACAGGATGGTATTATATTTTAAGAGCTCTAGATGTATTAGCCATTTACATGAAATCAGTCTAAAAAGTACTATTTGTGCCAGTTTGATAACTTGAGTGTTATTGTTTTATTATTTATTAATTCAGTTACTTGGATGCCCAATTAAGAGAACATGGTATTGTGAGAGATAGTCAAGGTGAAGAAAAGCCTCTTTCATCTGTTAAAGGTAATTTGTGCTAATCATCTATTATTAATAAATATCTGCAGTTGTATTTAATATAAAAATTATATATATATATATATATATATATACACAGTCAGAATCCGTTAATCCGACACAGTTTGTCACATTATAATATGTCGGATAAACAAGAATGTCAGAATATTGAGTCTGTGACATACTGGTAGTCTGTGTCACACATTTTTAGATTGTAAAGATACGCCATTGTGTATAAAAATAATACGCAACATCCATTGGAATCACAATGACACTTATAATCTTGTGGTGTATTTATTTATTTTCAACAATTATGACGCAATAAATGACCAGAAAAAAATTTAACATAAAGATCTGTTTAGTGGAACTAGTTGATATGCTTAATGCCTGTTAGTGACACATGATCTCTGCTTGTGTTTGCTTGGGATTATCCTTTTTGTATGAACATAATTCACGCTTCTGGTCAGCAGAAATATCAACATGACAGCATTTTCTCACTGGACTCAACAATTATTTCAACAGCCATAGAAGTGAATCTGATAGCAGTCTTGTCTTGTTGAAGTTGGGGGTAGCATTTTCTCACTGGACTCGACAATTATTTCAACAGCCATAGAAGTAAATCAGATAACAAGTCTTGTCTTATTGAAGTTTGGGCATAGCACGATACTTTAACTCTGCATTTAAACCAGTATTCAATAACCATGTGCAATGATACACAATGGCATTGAAGCCATTGATCATTTTGATATTTGTTAATTACAGACATTATAAAGAAATACTTGTGTCTCTTAGTCCATCAGATTAACTCATGATCTGCTTATTGGAAAGATCACACATCTGTGTTTGTAATTAGCCGTGAATGTTTATGATTGGCTATGAGATAGCCACAGGCAATGGAACCATCAGGTGTTGGTGTGTATGTCAAGGACAGTTGTAATTGGTTACGATATTGCAATTATTGTGGGTGGGCAGGTTAATTAACCATTACTGGCAACATTTTCGTGTTGTCAGATTTACGAGGACATTTTATATTGAAAAGTCACATTCTGTTGGAGAGTCGGAATGCAGAGCACGATTTTGTCGGATTAAAAGGTAATTTATAATGTAGCTAAATCCATCACAGGCAATAATGTGTCGGATGGTGGATTTGTCGGATAAACGATGTCAGGATTAACGGATTCTGACTGTATGTATATATATATATATATATTAAACACTGTAAAACAGCTTATGAGTAAGTGAGTGGTTTATTTAGCCACAGCCCTGGTCATTTCTTGGATATATTGTTTAAGGTATTCTTTAGGCAAACATCATCCAAACACAGCTATGAATCAGATTCAAACCCACGGTATGTGATGTGGTGTGGTGATGTAACAGTTGTGTTATCAGAACATTCCAGTTGCATTGTAATCTGATACGAGTGCTTTAAACGTAATCGGAATTACATTCTGTTTAAGGTGAACTATCCAATGTAGGTTATATAAAATTTGTTTGTAATAAACCTGTGCTGTGTCTTACTGACAACAAGGTTACAACATTCATGACCAAAATCATCCAAAATAATTATTCTAAGTTTTCTATATTTTTATATAACACAAAGTCATCTCATATAAATGTATAATCCTGACCATATGTTGTCCTGTTAGATCATCAAAATACAGTCACGTTTAAAACTATTTTAAATTAATGTGATGATGAATAATGTTGCAATTATAAGTTAATTTATTTCATTTTCAAATGCAATAATACTCCAGACATAGGCTGAGACTAGTTATAGTCGGACATTGATCCTTATATTGAAGCTTGGTGGTGTGGGTGCTACCCTCTTATGGCAGAATAAAACATTTCGTTGAATCCTACACCCGAGAAGATGATGATTGATGCTTTACACCCACTTTTGTGCACATGGTAGGGTAAATGGGCCAAACTACCTGCAAAGGTAATGAAGCGAAGTCAGAGATGAAACACCCTTTAGATATGCCCACGCCAAGATTCAAACTCAGGTGGTAGTGATCTGTTGTCTAACACGCTACCAACTAGACTACGCATCCCCCCCCCCAATTGTGTAATTTTTCATTGGAGCCAAACACACTCCATTGTGATTTGTGTTCTATTTCTGAAGTTTTTTAACAGATCAAAAAAATGAGTACAGTACTGCGAAATATGTGCACTGATTTGCGAAAGATTCAACTAAGTTGTAATTGGTTACGATATTGCAATTATTGTGGGTGGGCAGGTTAATTAACCATTACTGGCAACATTTTCGTGTTGTCAGATTTACGAGGACATTTTATATTGAAAAGTCACATTCTATCTTTAGTGAATGTTGCAATTATGTGTTCTGTGTTTATATTTGAAATTACTGTATGCTTGTTTTACTTGTTACAGATATTGTTGATGAGAATATTTTAGAAGACATCAAAGGTATGTGTTCTTTTTGGTGACACTGTTCTAGCATCATGTGTTAGTCTGCTGTCATCGTGATGGCAGTTTTAAATTTCTCATTTAAAAAAATCAATATATTAATTATAACTGCATGGATTATTTACCATTACTTGTGTTATCATTTGTCAGTAGAGTAACAAAAGTTATTAACAGCGACAAGAATCAAACCAAATATAATGATGAAAATGTTTGACTATGAAAATTATTTCATCTGTTGTACTATCATCCTTTAAACACATTTTACTTCAGTTTCATCTGTTATCCTTTGGCCATCTACAGTGTCTTTCTTTTTAGCCAACAGATTTCAGATAACAACCTTCCTCAATTATCTGGGTTATTGTAAACATTCCTGTCGTGGGTAGTCACAATGTCTATATAAAGTGAATGGGGAGAACTTACTCAAATAATGTGCTATGTTAGAAGACATCTGGAACTTGCACACTCCTAAACTGTCAAATACAGATGCGTGGTTGGTCCACTGGTAGCACAGAGTATGAAGGTTCTACAGTATACAGCACACTACGAATTAAAGACGATATATTAGTAGATGGTATATACTTGACATAGAATAAAAAGAAGTATATTTAACACATGTAGGTCAAGATGGGTGTTTAGATAACATAAGGTCTTGTATACTTGTTTGATGAGATGGCCAAATGTCCTTTGTTTTCATAGCTAGTACAGTCAGTTTTGCATATGTTTAGTTGATTTGTTTATTGACATTCAAAAGTTTTATCCAAACTCACTTCTTTATTTTAAAGATATGACAATATGACTTTAACCAAATATTCTTGTATTTAACTGTGTTCATGATGTCTCAACACGATGTCTCAACATGATTTTACCATTCTGAAACAGACCATAAATTATTACAGAACTGCAAGAGCTAAATCTAAAGAGATTACTGTTTTGAAAACAGTTGTTATCATATTGGGTTTGATATGCATAAGGAAAATGGTAGTAACTTGGCAGTTACCAGAAAGAAACCAATTCGTTTGGGATTTAGTTAATGTTTTGGTAAAAAAGTGTAGTTGTGTTTGTAGTTATTTATATGGGTTTTGATTGTGTGCATCCACACAATAATAAATAAACATGTTAGAAACTTGGTTACCCTGAAATTGTTTGATGAAATCAGAACTCTAACACAAAAGTTGACTGATTAGCAAAACAGAGCTCAGGTTTATAATACACTATTCACTTACTTATTTACCCAGTAGTAATTCCAGCAATGAGGAGTAAGCCTATATGTCTAAGTTACCACTTTATTGGCCTCATGGATAAAGCATGAGACTATTTACTTATGGCTATGGTTATTCTGTGCAGGAGGTCGCAGGTTTGTGCCTCGGCTGTAGTACAAGGAATTTTGGCCATTATTCACCCATTATAAGTATTTCATGACCAGGCTTTTTATGACTATTAAGTGGGAGGAGAATAATATGAAGCCACCTACATGTATACCATGAGAAAAAAGAATATGTCACTGCCGTGCAAACAGAAGAACTGAAGTGCAATATCTTGTGCCCGCTTCGAAATCAAATGAACATTAATGTACAAACATTACAAGATCTCTTTAGCCATTTTCAAGTGAACCAATCACAGGTTGCTAAATACTGCTATTTGATTATGAACTTATACAGGTTATTACCATAATATATAATAATACTCCCCTTTTTGTATTGTACAAACTACTGCTATTTGATTATAACTTATACAAGGAATTACCATAATATGTAATATCCATTTTTTGTATTGTATGAATACTGCTATTTAATTATAACTTATACAGGACATTGCCATAATATGTATAATTTTTTGTATTATTTATATATATATATATATATATATATATATAAAATGTAATAATATTTCTCACCGATGAACCTTCCTCACCTGGATATTATGTATATATGTTAATACTATGCTGTCAATAAAATCTACTACTATGTACATGTTTGTGCATTTTCTCCAAATCTCGACTTATCTTCATTCTCATTGTTGGGTGATGGGAAACAATGAGAAGTTACACATTAGAAACGTGCATTGGAGTGAATTATCTGAAGTGTCATTTAGCAACTAACCTTCTTGAGACCATGTAGTACTTCTATATTAATCTGTAGCCACCAGTTTGGACACCATGGCAATTGGACTTTTATTTGTGTAAAGCACGAATTAGCTATTGGTATGGTATACGGATATATTTGAGCTAATTGGGGAGAGGGTTAATTTGTGTATGAATGAATGAGCCTTAATTAAATTGGATCAAGATAAAATAATTTTTCTAATAACCTTTAGCCTAAGGATATTAACATAATGTAAAAAAATAAGCTAAAGCGTAAACAGAACCATAATCACAGAACATGAAGATGTAAATAGCTTTTACAATAATAACTGAAATGTGTTATCTGCTTCTTCTGTTGGAAAATTGTGTGGGTAGTTTCTAACATTTCTGCTCTAAGATAAATACTTGGTAATTACTGTGCACAATAGAAATTTGCAACCCTGTCTATTGTGCTGTATTTAATCTCATATTAAGGTGACTCATAAAACACACAAAGAATGTATAATGTGGCACAAAAGTTTCAAACAGTCCCAGACACACTGAAAAACAAGTGATATTACGCAGAAAACTGATTAGCACTCTTTTTAATTGTCAGTCTTAGTTTGTATTTATTTTCCAAATTCGGACTCGTTTAGGCATCTAAAATTATGAGTATGTCTTGTATATTGTTTCAGTTAGATGTTGTTTTGTTACAAAGTTAGACAGAGCCCAACAGATCCATGCTGTAAGTGCTGGTATTAAAGATGCTGAAGTGAGTATCTTTTTAAAATAAACAAAACAATTCTCATCTTCAGTAATATATTGCCTGTCAAAATAGTCATTCATATCATCTCATTTAAAAGTCAGTCATTCTTAATAATAATGTGAAGTTAGCACTCTTTCATTTGTGTCAATTTAGTAGAGCTGTCATTATTTTTATCTAACTAAATGTTAGATATTTACAAAATAAAAGGTAATATGTTTTTGAATATTTTGTTGTAGTTGCCAGCGCCTCCCCCAGATGTACAGTATCCACTAGATGGTGCTAATACATTAACAATACCTGGTAAAATAAGGTAAACATGATGTTGTAGTCATCTTTAAAAGCGTGAACATGCAGTGTTTATTACAGCTTTTTAAAGTAGTTACTTAGTGTACACTTGTGTTTAATGGAATCACAACTGTGAAGGGTTGTAGAAAATATACACATACACACACACTGAGAGAGTACTGGCTGTATTTATTTAACACAATTGTCTTGTTGTGTGATAAGCTGCTTCATTAGTATAGTGTTTAACATTAAAATATACTCAATTAGCTGTGTTTATGGGATTCGCTCCTCGGCCACACGACCTACAAATGTCAAGGCTACACAAACTCTAATGTTTATTGACATTTTTATATATACCATTTATTTATAATGTAACATTGTATGCTGTGTACAAGTTTCTAGTGCTAGAATTGCAACATAGTAGTACAAAATACTTAATATGTTGCCATTATTTTTAGTAATACATAAAAATGTTAAAAGCTCGTTATTGTCATTTATTCGGATGTCAGCGTTCAAACCCCATCTTTCATAAGACACAAGTTAATAATAACTGAGTAAATAATGTTTTTCATCAATAATACTTATAAAGTTTAAGTTATTTTTCAATTCATACAACAGGTTCAAAATAAGTGTTAGCCTGTTAGCCCTGGGCTAATAGAAATACTAGGAGAATATGTGCTATTAGCCTGCAGGGCTAGTAGACATATTTGGGGGGTATCTTTGGAGAATATCGCAATTAATTGAAGCAATGTCTGTATACTCACAAGAAGCTGGTGCTATTACTGGTGAATATTAATTTTAAGTGTCTTGCCATCACAAAAATGAATTGTCTCACAACCACATGTTTGAAGTAGTGTGATTCGCTGCTTTGTGACCTGTTTATATATTTCAGCCAATAACAAAGCACTATGACCCCCCACTATACTCTCGCTGCACTCACTCACTAACTTTCAGGTAGTGAAAATTCATAACGGCTAATAAGTAATAAACTCTACAGTCTATTAGCCCCACAGGCTAATGACTGTAAAAAAAAACACTTTCATTATTATTTAAACAAAAACCATCTTATCTAATACAATAATCTACATGAAATGTTTATTCAACATAAACAGATACCAAGTTATTCTTAATTTCCAGTGTACACTAATAAAATAATACAAACTTTCTCAAGCATTGAATTTCAATAGCTACATCTGAAAAATGTTTTTAATAAAGTTTTCTCTGAAGTTTTATTCTTATAAATACAGCTTACATAATAAAAGTTACTCCTTGTAAATTATTTGCTACCATATCATCTGCTGCAGTTATGGTTGTTTTTGTGTTTTTTCTAACAGAGAACATACATTTGAAATACTGTTTGAGAGGGACAGTGAGGAGCAGTCTGTGTCAACATTATTACTTGATGCCATAATACAGGTAACGAGAATAATGTATTAGCTTTCCAATGTAGTAGGATGGTTAATGGCCTTTGCGACTGTTATAAAATAGAGTGATTAGTTATGAATTTGTTATGTATATTATATATTTCACTGTATTATAATTCATATGTATATGAAATTTTATATTCTGAAATAAATTGATTGAATTGAAATTGAATTAGTTATTTATCTAACAACAACAACAACAAACTTAAGTATTATTTGACTACAAAACAAAATAGCATTGTATTTCTGTACTGCGAGATGCTTTCGCCTTACCTGTGATTCGTAATCTTATTTTCAGTGCCCTATTGATATTCGCAAGACACTAGCAGAAAACATCATACTCATTGGTGGCACATGTATGTCTGTTGGCTTCCAGCATAGAATACTTACTGAGCTATATAGTCTCCTGAACAGTCCCAGATACAAGAACCGATTGGCGCTGAAGTCATTCAAATTTCATCACCCCCCTTCAAAACGGAACTGTGTTGCATGGCTCGGAGGTTCGTGTTTTCAAGAACGCAGTTTAGACCTGATATCTATGATCTGACTATTAAAGAGGCTTCTGGAATGATTCTTAACCATTTGATATTTAAATTTCCCCTTTTCCATCTTAGTACATTTTGCTGTTTTGTTAATTTAACAATTGATTTCTTTCTTTTCAGCATTAAATACTATGTAGCAAATTATGTTTCGGTGTAATACTGTACAATAGCTTTATTTTGTTTTACTGATATTATATTAATAATGCAATATTTATGTTATTATATTAATGACTGCAGCATTTTCTGTCCACATAGGTGCCATATTTGGAATACAAGAGATTCTGTCTACGCGATCAATTTCTCGAGACCAGTACACAAAGAATCATTGTATGTTGCCTGACTGGTGTTCACTGTATGACTATGAAGAATCTGACAATCATTCAGCCATCTTGCTGAAGAAGGAGGCATCAAAAGAAGTACTGCCTTCTGTCAGCAAAAGTCCTAGATCTCCAGTTGTTGCCAAAAAGGTTTAGTCAAATTTGGGTCATTTGTTTCAGTCCTTAGTCATGAAGAATGTATCTCTTGCAATGTTTCATACTTCTCAGATATGTCAGTTAAATGTGTGAATAAACTTTGAGAAATAATTCAGTGAGTATTGTAGGTATATTATCTTCCATATGATATCAAGTGATTACCCAATCCAAAATAAACCAATGGAGTACACCTCCATTGGAAACATTCAGACATCAGATCAGTCACCAGTATAGTGATATGGCTAATCATGAATTTAACATTTTATGTCTCACCTATATGAAAGTCTATTAGTGCAACTATTGATGTACATAAATTGGTTTAGACTCTGATGAACTTGGAATAAAGTTCCAGTGAACAGGTACTTCTGAGGTGTGCTTTATACCAATTATTAATGAATTTGTTTGAACCAGTTCAGCTTCTCTTGTGATTGTCTTGTTATAACACACGTTAGTAAATTCATATTAGGTCTCTTCTATAGCTGTTTAAAGCAATATTTTATCCTTGGGAATGCTGAAGGATATGGTGGATTTGCTTTCCTCATTTGTTCAAATTCTGCATCTGGATTATCATTGTTCTTTGAATGCAAGTCAATATTAATGGTGCTCTTTGTTGTTTAGATGAAATGTTCTCAATCTTATTTTCAACATTGTACTAAGGATGTATAGTAGTATATTAACTGGATGATGTCAAATAAAATGCCATCTTGATTCAAATAGCATAATTACTTTTTGGGGATGTTTGTATGTGTATGAAGGGTATTTGTTATCTCTGGTTTTTCAGCCTTAAAAGGGATATTCATTCAGTGTGTTATGTATTTCATTCTTGTGCTGCTTGTGCTTGTAGAAATAAATTATTTGTTATCGTCATGCTTTTTTAGTTACTCACTAATGCAACACAATCACACAATTTATGTTAGAAATGTGTTTTTTTGTAAGAAGCAGCTCAGAATGACGTCACGACTGTCGATCGCATTCACAAGGCGCATAATCGAATACTCCGACATCAGAAACTGAAATAAACAACCTTTCTAATAAACTGGTTGTTAAACAAAAAATATAAACACCCATTCTCGAATCACTTGCAAAAATTTATGGGGTGCGGTTTGACTACCAATCAATAGCCACTTAAGTCTACGTAACAAATAGGTCCATTTTACTAAACCCTACATTCTGTTCCAAAGATCTCTGGCCAGTTGAGGCTTGAATATCTCCATGAAATCCGTCGATAAGAATCTGATTGCAAAGGCATAGTCAAAAGATAAGATGCTCGTTTGAACAGGAAAGATTATCCACATGATCATCGCTTATGAAGGCTTGTGAATAGAGTACGAGGTATTATAATTATCATCCAGATTAATAATCATTCCGAGAAAAGATTCTTTCGCATGTCTAGCGATAGAAACGAATATGTTTCAATATATCTATCACCCAATTTACTCCTAATGAGTGTGCGTACTCAGAGAAGCTCGTAACTCGATATACTATGTGAAATTGTGCTCTTTTATACAGAGCGTAAATATTGGAATAAGGAAAATCCCTTTCTACGACGTGTTGCACCTCCAAAATTATTTTTCGATTAGAAGTCCATTCGACGAGTTGTCTTTCCACGACGAAATGTCGTGCACCGGTTTTTGTGCATGATTTGACAGGATGGCTTCTTCTGGGAAGGATTTGAACAGGACGAAGGAGAACATTCCTTTAAATGACGATGATTGGAAACGACAGGAAATTGCACGGGCAAAGGATGCTGAAGGTACGCTTTGACACAAAAGGTTAGCCAAACAACCTATTCGACTTCGGACTTGCCCTAATACATTTAGTTCCTGCGGCAGAATTAGAACATTTAGGGCCACTTTCGAGAAATACCGAATGATATGTAACGCTTCGTACCGATTAAAGCAAACTAAAGCTGCTAACAAACAGGTGAAGTTGTCGTAAACAACTTTAAAGGAAAGTTCGAAACTGTTTCGAAAAATGGAAATTAAAATACGAATTAGGTCGTAGAGACGTTGAATGTCAGGGATAAGGCAGCCTTGACTGGAAACGTCCCCATGACACACGAGGAAGACGATATGGACGAAGATGTCATGTCAACCATTGAACAAATACTATTTTTTTAAACACAACACAATGAAACAAAGAAGCAACAGACAAACCACAAGATATATCGTCATCCGAAGATAAACTAATAATAGATATACCGTCTGGGACGAAGAGGGTCAAAACAGTAAAGGAAATAAAAAGGAGGACACCCCCTGTGATAAAATGGAAGTGGAAGTTTTCCTTCCAAGCGAAAACAATACAATAATTACCTTCCAAAAATAAGACGAAATGGAGAAAGAACAAAAGAGATATATCGATAGCCAAACCTATAAAAAGGATACTCAAATAACAGAAACTTCGAATACAATTCCTAACCATAAATTACTACTTTTACTGTTATTGCTGTCAACATTTCGGGGTTAATTAACACAACCATACGTCACCTCTTTTTCGAATACTGCAAACAAAAACACTGATATAATACTCATACAAGAAAAACACATCTTCTTTCACAAAGTAGCCAAAGAATTTAAAAAGGAATGATAAAGTCCCATCGAGCCGTTATAGTAACGTTAGACATTCTATGCAACCTGATGAAGACTTGAATAGGTCGAAACCGGTCGTTGCTATTGGGTTGAGTCGTGTTATATCGCTGATGTTAGTATTAATCTGAATTTATTCTGATTTATGCTTATATTATTCATACTGTGTTTTAATATTTTATTTTCCATTTTAGGCTTAATCTTTCTTGGCCGTAGTGTTCGACACAAAGCCTGGTTTTGTTTAAATTATAGTTTCTTGTTTATATTTAGATTATCCTCTTCTGGATTATTTTAGAAATATTTGGTTTCTTCCATTTTTCTCTAATTTTAACGGTAATTAATTATACTTGCAATTAAATATTTAAAAAAAAATCAGTTTGGAGTTATAATTGTTGTTTGAATGAAAGTATAACCAACGCCTTAACTATCTTTAAAACACACACACACACACACACAGTAGACCAGACACATGCTTAGGTATACGTACACATCTATCAATATGTGGAGGTATGGAACATTTTATTTTTAGATTAATGTATGTATAGTTGTATTTAGATTTATGGAGCTAGGTTTCGAAGGATGTTTAGATATGTTGATGCTCTGTGCCTGTTGCCTCTTACTATGTACCCTAAAACACACACACACAGTTAATTACTATTAATATGTGTGTTTTTTGTATCTTTACAGCTATGAAAGAAAAATTGGAAAGTTGGTTTATTGGAAAGTTGGTTTATTTTCAATTACTCTAATCAAAACAGTTGTTTTGATTATAGTAACAGCGCTTCGTTCTAGACAAAGGCTACAAAGGTTAACAGTTTCTAGATTCTGGTTTGAAATTTAAAACTAGCTAGGGAATTCTGGTATAAATATTGCTGGCAAAGTAAATACCTTAGACACATGCACTTGATAAAGGTTTCTTATAACCGAAACTAGTCGTGCTATTTTGGGCTGAGTGAAAATACTATTATTTCTGTTATTGTCGGAGGTATTAGAATTATTATCATAATAGATATTATATGTACTGATATATATGCTTTATTTCCAGTTATAGCTGCGTTATATATGTACTAATATATAAAATTTGTTTTCTATTTAGGTAGTAGTCGTTTGATCATAATTCTGGAAGAATTATAAACATCACGAAAACCTGAGCCCACGCCTTTATTATATGTAACATTTAAAAAAAAATACACACACACACACAAACACACAACACACACACACACACACACACACACACATACACATATATATATATATAATATATATATATATATATATATATATAAATGAAAATTGACAAGTATTCATAAGTCTATATGTATATGCAGGCATGTGGATGTATACCTATTTGGCTGTATCTATGTTAAAGCATGAATATATGTCCTTTAATGTGTATGTATATGAATATATATGTATATTAGTATAAAAATATGTGTAAGTATGTAGACAAAGTATATACTGAGTTAAGTGAAAAGACTAAATAATATACAGGTATATAAAGTCAGGGTATACTTTCGTTTAAAAAAATATTATTCAGTTATAGATAAGATGTACATTTTGCTGATCTCACGGACACGACTCTGTAATAGAGTTGTATATATGGTAACTAGAATGATATGCTAGTGTGTAAATATGTGTTTTAGGGGCGTCAAAATCCCATATGCCATGCCTTAGCTTTTCTTCTCGAAGGTAAGGACGTGACAACACTACATCAGATTCTACTCACTCACGAGGAAATGACTGTCTGTAGGCGAAGCACTTGTTCTCGACACGATTAGTACAGGATGAAAAATCATCGGATTTCCTATTCGCATATGTGACCCCTTTGGAGTACCATCTCTCTCGAGACACTCAGGATACAGCCCAACTACAAATCAAGGGGGCTAATTTAACAACCATCCACGGAAAGGCACCATCATGGACTACACAACGCAATGGAAGAACAACTCGGAAATAGACGGAATAAAGGAAAACATAATTATTACAACAGAAACGAAAGAAGACAAATACGAATATTGCAGGGAAGTGATATGTAAGTGTGTATGAATGAAAAACAGTGTACTATAAATATACAATCATATATACTTTTGTATATTGTAACAATAGTAATAATTATTTAATTACAAAACAATTACGACATATTTCCGTGGAGAGGAACATTACCATGAACCAATAGACTAATTTTTCGTGACTATTTTGATGTGGCCTACCAATTAAATACCAATGTCTCTATATTATCTCAAGTTTCAGATTACGCATTTCGATGGATAGAAACATAAATAATAATAATAATAGTAATAGTTATAATAATAATAATATATATTTAATAAAGCACCCTTACCGGCAGGAAACATTCAAAGGCGCTGTATAAATAATATGTACTATAATAATACCCCAAATAATATGTCTGTTAAAAACCTATAAGAGATTTAAAAGATAATAATTATTTATCTGTGAAAGCAATCTTGAATAGGTGTGTTTGAGAACGGATTTTAAAGTTTCAAGAGAAGACGCATATCTAATATCTGCCGGTAATCTATTCCACAAAGTGGGGGCTGCAAAACTAAACGCACAATCATCATAAGACTTGGGCCGAGATACTGGCACCTGTAATAATTTCTGACTGGATGACCTAAGTTTTCTGGATGACTTTCTAATGGACACCAGTTCACACAGTATTTGTCACTGTGCGAGCTGCACTATTCTGAGTTCGTTGAAGGCGATTGGTGTTATTATCAGATATGCCCTATAAAATGGAGTTAGAATAATCTGTACGAGATGTAACAAAGGCATGGATCACAGTTACAAGTTCTTCTTGTGTTAAGAATGCTTTTAAACAGTGGATGTTATTAGGTAGCTATGCATACTGATGTGACATGTTCATACATGATAATACATTGGTCTAAAATTACCCCTAGATTTTTACTGACCCATTAATGGTAATCTAATATGCACCCATCTGTAATGCTGGTGGCGTTAGGGATTGAACGCAATGTGGTGAAGCCAAATATATAATATTTGTTTTATAACCATTTAGTCATAGAAGATTTTGAGTCATCCATAGCCGAATATCAGCAATACAATGTTATACATTATTCAAGGAAGAGAAGAAATTTAATTCATTGTCAAGATCCAATGAAATATACACGTGTGTGCCATAATAGTACAAGTGATATTTAACGCTATATAGCAGCGCAGTAATCTCACGAGGACTGGTATATATTGTGAAAATAAGAGGAACAAGAAATGAACCAGACAACAAAATTGAACATCGGATAAAATATCACGAACAGACACTCTCTGGGATCGTTGTTCCAGATAGGATCGAAACCATTCAAGTACTTTACCTCACAGATCGAACATGTCTTTCAATCTACAGAAAAATTAATTATGGTCAACTGTATCAAATGCAGAAGACAGGTTCAGAGAAACATTAATACTGGCTTACCTTGATCAATAGACCTTATCAATTAAGCTAGTGACATATGTCGGCAGGATTTAAAACTACTATAATCGGGTAGTAAACACGACCCGTTAATCGCAGAGTCTGGATCACCGTCCCTTTTCAGTATATACGCTGATTTATTTGTATATTTTAACGATCATTGCCGGTGATAATACTCCACGATTCCAACTGTCAGTAAAGGAAAATGAAAGACAAGGTGATATTTAGTATATTTCTATTAAATAAGACTGATTTAGTAAACAAAATAGAATAAATTGGAAGTTCTATGTGGTAGTTCGCAGAACACATTTCTCGTGTTCAAGTGGATTGCCGTAATTGTAGCGAAGGTTTATGTATAAGCGGTGGTTTTCCCTGGTGTTTCTTCAATACACATCTTTGGCCATTTATAATAATATCGAAAATGGACTTGACAGTTGTAATATTATCATTTATATATGCACACGTTTTCTTAAATTTACAAATTTACAAATTAATATACATTTACTCTCAGCGTTATCTAGTTTCCACTACACATATCCTACTGATTAGTCGGTTTTGATTAGAATACACTGAAAAATCAGTTGGTCTTTTTAGTTTCTCCGATGACTTTATAAAGACGAAGTGGTGCTGTGTTTATATACATTAGCGGTTTTGTTTTGAACACGGATGCTTCTTCGTTCATATTCAATGGTTGAAGTCTGTTCATTTGCGTCAGCATCTATTTTAATGCCACAAGTACATCTCCTTTCTCGGAGTTACTTGTTGAGTCATTCCTTAGAACCGAACTGTACATCTGCTTCCCGGCGATTTCCCGCGCCATTAACAATTGCCATTTATCAGTCTCTGCACCACCGCGTTTACTTATTTGAATAC
>JAODUP010001197.1:90000-130345 GCA_025642065.1 Paralvinella palmiformis | reverse complement strand
ATAACTCTTTGGTCTCATTCAAGATAGTACACTCCACACAAACATCATCTAACAAACTATTTGGATTAATTCAAACGTCAATCATATTATGCCAAATGTAAGCATCCCATAAACAGAGTACACACAAGGTTATGCTGAAAGGTAATCAGTATATAATTTCACACAATTTTATATTTTGGTGTAATTTATCCTTATTTGTTTAAGATTCAAATTAGTTATGGAAAATAACTCATGAAAACGAGGTTGTTGTCTTTTTTTCATTTTTGGGAATTTTGACATACCTGTCACAAACATGTATTACACACGAAACTATGAAAATAATTTCATTTAATTCCTTTTTAATATATATATATATATATATATATATATATATATATATATATATATATATATATATATATATATATATATATATATATATACATATATTACACTTGTTGTTCTCATGTTTGTCATTTTAATTAGACTTAATACTTAATTTTATGTAGTTTATCACATTTCTGCCGTCTACAAAAATATATTGTCTTGCCCTTTGAAAGAAACAAAATAGATCACCAAATATTACTGCACAAGCAGCATCATATGTGCCATTTTATGGACTAAAAAAGACTAATATAATTTCCATGGCGAATATGTACGGATTATAGGTTCTGTGTTAGTTCGATACTAACACTTGGGACATATTTCCCCTTAATTCCAGCGGCAAACTTCAGTTAATTATAAATCCAAGTGTCTTTTTATTTATTCTCTTATTGTATCAGCCAAGATTTGTTAATGACATACCATTTACATACAATACGGAGACGGATAATACTGTACTTGTAGAAAATTTTGGAATGTACCACTTACTAACCGATACCGTGATATAGAAATCGGTGACTTATTGCTAACATGAAGGGTCGTCTAGCAAACTATCATAATCAAACGTCTAAATACAGAAATATTAATCCACGTAATTGGAGCTATGATAACAGGTTTTCCAAACCAACAATATATATTTTATGACTAATCTGCTAAAGTTTTGTTTATAATTGGTTTCACCTTTGGAATTATGTAACGCGGTAATTGTTACCATTCTTCCGCCAACTGCAATTAACAATAATCTAGAGAGACAATAATTCCACATCAACAATAGAAAAACGAATTTCTGTAAATGTTAATCAAAGTCGAATACCTGGATTATTACGAAATGTTTCTATAATAAAGCCTGGCTTCTTAATCCTACCGTTGTCAACACAGAACATCCTTCCATAACCAATCATATCCCATTGGTTTATATCATACAGTGTGTTGCCTTTGTAAGCGACGTAATAGAAAGACGACATATGCCAATACCTCTTTATTCTGATAATTGAAGACTGGGAACGAATATTCAAACAAACCAACTGTTAAAACACCAGAAATGTATCCACAAGTACAAATATAGTATTTCTAAACATACTATTAGACATACAACAATACTCTTTGTATTACAAATTAATCAATTAAACAAATAATGAATGCACACTATACTATGTGCTTCAAAACGTGCAATGATATACGTAATCAGTTTGGAATTATTTACAGGTTTTTTTTTGGTAAAGATTAATTTGACTTTGGCCTTGAATCTGATAAGGATCTAGCTAAGGTTTTCACCTCATTTAATTTATAGTAATACAGATTACGTGTTATTTCCTTTAGCCATTGATACCACACGATACGACCTTTCCCTGGTGGTTCTTGATCCTAGTTTAAACCCAGGCGACAAGCTTCTTGTAGAACCATCTTTGCTCGTAACACAAATGGGCCAGCTAAGACAAGAGCATCAAATACAGAGCTCACTAATGAGAAGATGTTTCGTGTCGTAGGCTTACAAACCGAATTACGGCAGTTCTTCAAAACAACAATGAATGAAACAATTTAGCGTGAATTAACAATGGCAAAACAAGATCAAATCAATAAAACTGGCATTGTTATAGTGACTGGTGCAACAGTTAAGGTGATGTCCCAGCAAATAGTTATGATTATGTAATAATAGCAACTTTGGCAGCAGTTACGTTAGTCTTATTTATTGCAATTGGAATAGTCAGGTGAAGATGCTTCATTTCATCAAATATCAGCGGACTACAGGAACATGGTCCAACAAACACTTATCAGCAGTTGTATTCTTCACATAGAACGCCCCTTGACAAAAGTGAGCCCACTCTTGTGTTATGTAAATACAGCAGTGTAGAGAGGCAGGCAACATGGATTGTCGAATTTCACCCAGCCCAGATTGGTTTACAGGCGAGTCAGAGAATATGTCATTTACAGATAGAGAAACAAAGGTTGCTTTACCATCATCTAATGTATTGAGTTATTCCCCTTTGTCATCCACACCAGAACGATTGCGGAAATCATCTGGATCATCCATTGACATTTCGCATAGGTTGTCTTCATCTGATTACAAGAATGTGTCACATCTTGCTTAGAGGTAACCAAGGACACACAGTGAATGTTTGATACTTGATGACCCCGTACTCACTAGTCCAATCAGTTAGAATCGTAACAAGAGTATATGGATGATCACTAACCTCAGTGAACATTAGACACCATCTCCTACATGGTCTCCAGTTCAGCAGTCAGAGGCTGCTACTTCCAGAAGTCAATCCATTCCTGAGCAGAAACCATCCCACTTCGCTTGGCCAGAAGAAGAAGAAGAGAACAATATTGCTGTGTGGAGTCTATTGTTGCTGAAGCTAGCTGCTTTTAGTTTATATCATACAGTGTATGTCATAATGTAGCACAAACATACGCATAGAAATACAAGAATATTTAATTTCTGATACATGTATATTATTCAGATGGTAGTATGTGAGAATATACATACTGCGTACCTTTGTCTTCACTACAAATCAGTAATGTCCCTTCACCAGATGACAGCGTAATGAATGCGAATATTATGTTTAAATGAAGATTTTAATTCCATGTCTGTGACCTGTATGAAGTTCTATTCATTGGACATTACAAAACGTATATTTGGTTGGTTTTATGGTTTATACCTCATCCAGTGATAATTTAAGTTCATTATGAACTTTTAATTTTCTACCTATTGCTCTCATCACCTGTTGCAGTTTTTTTTTAAATTCCTCGCATTATTTCAAATTGTTATCCACGATGCAAAACCATTCTAATATCATCTAACATTAATAGGTTTGCAATAGGACGGATAACTGTTTTTTCATTACTTCTTTATTGAGAACAACTGGATTTGGATTGTAATTATACATACCCGATCTGGCGTATTCATACCGAGTATGAGATCCTTTGTATTTTTTTCAGCCGTACACGACTCCGCATTAGTTGTTCTGGGTACTACCCGCTTCTTCATTGTACAGGTTACATCGACGCAGTATTTCATATTTGTTTGTTATTGGTTTTGTGCTTTAGGCAAATTGTGTTATTCTATTATCCTTATTATACATCATAAGTATGTACCATGCATGGATTTGTACGAGACCTGTTACTTCGATATTAAACAACAGGTATCTAGTTATATCTTCCACGCCGGTCTTATCTTTCGGCTCCAACATAAAAAGACTTAACAATTGAGCATTGTATCTGACAAAATTTGCATATCTCATTAAATTTCACGTCTCACTTCAACACACTCGTTGTAGAAATTTAGACATTTGGTGATGATTGAAGATTTGGATACGAACTGCTATATTAATAAGACACCATTAGATAACTTGTCAATAAAAGGTTCCTGCCATTCACAAGTTGTCGGATAATCAAGGGCCTCTCACAATCTTACATTAATTAAACCACAGTGACTAATACATGTGATGGGACGAACCAGCCAACCATAAATTGACTGGATAGTCAAACACTGATATATTAAAAATACAGCACTTAACAAATACAATTAAGGCATATAAGGGGAAATCTGCAAATAATATATATTTAACACTTCGTACAACTATAAATTCTCCTATCCTTGGGGTATCTGTTATCATGTAAATGTATTGTTCTGTGTTTTTGGTTAACAGACAATTAGTAATTTCTTTTGAAATCAAAGATATGGCGTGTTATAAAAATAATAGATTATAAGGTCTAGCTTCATCTCTTTAGATTTTAATTAAACGTTTATTAATATTATCTTATTAATATTATTATTTTCATTAGATAATACGATATTGTTAATTTTAAGTAAGAAATGCAATTCTTATGCAAGCATCCTCAGTGAAAATAATGAAATGACGCTTTACATAATAATAATGATGGGTTTAAAAAATCATAAAGGGTGTACTAATGAAATTTTATTATCAAGAGATGGTGGTAGCCTGATCCGCGGAACGGTACTATATAGAGGTATTGCTTATACCATGGTAGTACCGATCATGTCTGGTAGTATAATATTGTACATATAAGCAGAGACAGATCAATGTTTAGCCACACGAACAGATTAACATGTATACAAGCACAGATAAAGACCATAAAGACGGCAACCTGTATCATATACTGCTTTTGCATAATATAAAGCTAATCCCGGGCAATGATTATAAGTATGTTTGTGTCTGTGTTTGTGTGTGTTTGTACGTGCGTGTGTGCGTGCGTGCGTGCGTGCGTGTATGTGTGTGTTAGTGTGTATGTGTTCTAAGACACATATATTAAAGGTGTTGGCATATTTAAAGATAGTTTCATATTTCACTCCGCTTCATTACCTTTGGAGGTCGTTCAATTTAGCCTACCATGTGCGCAAAAGTGGCCGTAAAACACCAATCATCATCATCATCATTATCCAACAATAGCAGAATTAGTTAAAAAGTTCTCTCTACCCAAATAGCATGACTAGTTTCTGTTGTAATAAAGCTTTAACAAGTATATGTGTCTAAAGTATTCACTTTGCCAACAATATTTATACCATAATTCCCTAGCTAGTATTTTAGTTCAAACCAGAATTTTTAAACTGTTACCTTGTGTAATCTGTATCTAGAATAAAGATCTGTTACCGTAATAAAAACAATTATTTTGATTAGACCAATTGAAAATAACCCAATTTTCCTTTCATAGTTTAAAAATGCCAACACACATAGTAATAGCAATTAAGGTATATCGTACCTATCGATTTATTACTTTTTGTAATAGCTATCCTTTCACTGTATTATACCTCAATAAAAGAGGAACAAAAGGACACAAAAATAAAGCAAATCGCCCGTCTAAAACCAAAGGTATGCACTTTTACGTGAAGAAACTACGGGATTTTTGGTCTATCAAAATTGCCATGAAAAGCAACCAAAACAACCCAAATTTGTAGCATGCATGTTCAATGTATTTTGCATCTTTTCAATTAATACTTTATATTTGAGGTTATTTATGGGTGTTAGTTTCTTTTAGTATCACAAAATCAGCAGAATAATACCCTTTTACTGCTTTTGTTGAACTTTATTTCAAGATATAACATTAAATATTCGGAAATATCCCATTCAATTAAGGCCGATAATTCCTATAAAATATTTAACAAATCATGATCTAAATATTTTTGGTAAAATAAAATGACAATGACATTTTTCCACGTCGATATTACTTAATATAGCTATCTAAAATTATTTTTTATAAAAGTATTCATTGTTTAGTTTGTTAATTATAACATTTCAAATACAACCATACAAATGCAAAATGATGGCAGATTAGCGGTATATTTGGCGAAAAATCACCAATTTACCGTTTGCTCTATTTCTGTCACTGTTTACTATATCTCATCACCACAAAAATGTAATAAATATATACATATTGAAATTATTTTAAATACATAGTTAAATCACGGGAAATTTAGCAAAACCTCCCCACTGCTGCTATATTTGCGTCCTTCACATACATAAATACAGCCAAGTCCATTTTTATTTGCCCTATCTCTTTTACAGTTCATTAAATGCTATATCGCTACCCGGATAGTATCATTTTATACATATTTAGATTATTTAAAATCTTTCAAATATAGGCACAACTTTTGTACAAGATTATGGACGCCATTGCAATGAAAATACCACGTGATGCAAGGGGCGATAGACCTTAAGTATGTACTGAGATCTGATTGATGTCACTAATGAAAGTTTGTTGCAGCTTCGGTTGAGATATACTTCAGGAAATATTGTTTTGTTTTAATAAAGTAATTACTAGTGCTAAGAATTTTGTAATTGATTATAAGTTGCTTTACTGGAGTTGTGTTAATAGAAAGCCTATTCATACATCCTGGAGACATTATTTAACAGAACGTTTTCTTACATTTTGTTAGAAACCAAGGAACCAGCTAGATTTTTGTGTTTATAATAAGCTGTGATGATTCTATATTCATAATCATACAAAACTTCTTTTCGTTGCAGAAGTTTATAATGTTTTTAATTATTCTTGCTGCTATGTTAGCCGTTTTTTGAAAATTATACCACAAATGAGGCTACCGCCTAATATTTGGGTGGTTTTATAACATATTGATATATTTTCTTATTAAGACCTCCCTGTATCTATCCAAAATTTTCTCAAATTAATCCATTTATCTTGTCTTGGATGTATGAACATGTAAAGGGCATTTGTTCAATCGGAATTAAATCATAATCATCTAGAGATGGTTCGGACATGTATTTATTTATCTGCGCATGTATTAGAAGATGCGTGAAAAATACAGAAAACATCGCTTTTGAATTCATCGCATATCATTGGCCATTCATTTTAAGATGAAGTTCGCTATTACTCTGGCCTACATACTGTTTAGAGCAGTATAATCATTCACAGACATATATTATTTCAGGCGAGCAACAGTTTAAATTGTCTATTATTCCATGTGGTTTTTTGGTAGCTGTTCTTATAATATTGTAACAAGAACACAATATCTCGCATGATCTACATCTGCTTAACCCACATGGTTTTAAGCCCCACTAAATGTTTGTAGGAGCAGTTGGAATAATTCGGCGTTGTTGTATTTATAGTTCACGGGCAGTTTAATATAGCGCAACCATCTTTTTGAAAAAATCCTTTTACATAATGAATGATACAGTATCTGCTACGCTTCATTAAAATCCTTATGTAAGGGTTGATGCTCGTCTGTAGGTTTAAGCCAAACCTTTGTAAGTAGTCCATTTTAATTTTCTGGATCTTTAAATAGACTGGTATGAAAGAAATAAATATTCTTTTTATTTAATGTAGCTTTAAATCTAATCGATGGTTCCTGATTATTTAAACTAACCGAAAATCCATAAACAGACTTTTCTCCGTGGGGTCACACCGTAAATATATCATCTAAAAAACGATAGAATGTATGTCGTTGATCCATGTATTCTGACCTACCATACTACACAACATAAATCAATCAAGTAAACACCGTTATTCCTTTCTTTTGGCAGGAAGTCAAGGTTGCTAATAGAGTCACAGCTGTAGGGGTTGAGAGCCATTAGTCCGATGAAAAGGCTTTAAATAAGGGAATAGAGCACCTTGCCCCCCCCCCCCTTATTTAACATCCAGGCAGTTGCAATGCAAACCATCGGAGAAGCACAAGCAAGGCAAAAAAAATACTTCGATGCTGCTCATGCTTCTCCAAACTATAAAGTAGGAGATTTTGTACTAATAAACAATACACGGAGAAATACACGGAAGGGAGACAAACTTTGTCCTCGTTGGTCAACAAAGCCGTACGCAATTGAAGAGGTGATGGCCAAAGGTGTATTCCATCTCCAGGGAAGAAAGCAATTGACAAATGCGCATAAAATTAAGCAGTACAAGTGTGCAAAACGCCCAGCTGCACAAGCGCAACTGTATATAGATGACCCTTTTGCTCATGGCTAGCTATCAGTCTGATAGTTTAGACTTCATACCTGTCAATGCAGAGTGGCACACAAATATTGCTTCCCTTCCAGGGCTCACAGTATATAGAACGCTTTAACCGGAGGCACCTAAGTCTCCCGTAAGCATACTGGATGCTCCTGCAGTGACCGTAGACATGCGAAGAGATGGCAATTGTTTCTTCCGTACGGTTTCATATTTCCTCACAGGGGCATAACAAGATCATGATTTCATCAGACTGATACGGATTGAATATATGGCTGAAAACAGTGCAGTGATATACACACTTGCCAACAAGAGTAACTATGCCAGCGCCAGTAACATGAGCACCTCTACAGAATATGCAAGGGAAAACGCAAATATTTGCTGTAGCTAGTCGGTTAATCACGCCAATTTACACCTACAACACGTACGGTTATGCCTTCAAATGGCAGAAACATAGACAGACCTCTGCCTAACACAGCATCTCCATTCGAACCATCTGCTTCTTGAATGTACATTAAAACACGAGTGAGCACTTTATGCCGGTACTAGGCATGTAAAGTAATTCTACTGAGTAAATAATGCATATATCATTTATAGTGCAATTTGTTATGCTTCGTTAACAACCTGTGTTTGTTTTTGTTTCTGACGCCATCTTGGACACACATAATTAGCCAAGAAATCAGCCTCCTCATTCTATTTCTTTGTAAAACATCATCAAATACTGGACATTTAGAGGTTTATGTTTGTAATTACTGACATAAATAATTACTTGGACAGTGCTAGAATATACTAAGATATGATACATCAACGCAAAAGCACAGCGGCTATATTTTAGCACGGAGGTTGTATATTCTATAAGGGGGTAAACTTTATACTATAGAGTCTTCATCTCACACCGGCAACCTATTCCACAAAGTGGGGGCTGAAACACTAAATGTATAACCATCATATGACTTGAGTCGAGATAGTGGCACCTGCAGTAGTATCTGACTGGATGATCTGAGTTTTCGGGATGGCTTTCTAATGGGCATCAGTTCACACAGGTATTCTGGCGCCATATCATTAATATATTTATAAGTTATTGAAATGATCTTGAAATGGATACGCTGTCTAACAGGTAGCCGATGTAGATTTTGAAGAATTCGGCTGATCTAATCATATTTTCGAGTAGTTATCACAGTACGATTGGCGCTATTCTGAATTCGCTGAAGGTGATTAATGTTATAATCAGATATGCCATATAATAGTCTATACGAGATGTAATAAAGACATGAACTACAGTTACAAGTGATTCTTGTGTCAAGAATGCTTTTAAACAGTGGATGTTCTTAAGATGGTAGTAGGCAGCTCGGCATACTGATGTGATATGTTCATACACATTAATACATTGGTCTAAAATAACCCTTAAATGTTTTACTGACCCATTAGGGGTAATGGAAGATGCACCCATATGTAATGCTGGTGTCCTTATGGATTTAACACAATGTGGTGATGCCAAATATATATTATTTGTTTTATTATCATTTAGTTTTAGAAGATTTTGAGTCATCCATAGCCTAATATCAGCAATACAATGTTCTAAATTAGTCAATGAAGAGGAGCAAATTAACTCATTGTCAGGATCCAATGATATATACAGCTTTATTTCATCAGCACACTGCGCAATAATCTGAAGAGATACACCTGATAAAAAACAGAACTTCAGATAAAATACCATGAACAGACACTCTGTGTGACCGTTGTTCCAGATAGGATCTAAACAATTCAAGTACTTTACCTGACAGACCAAACATGTCTTTTAACCCAGAGAAAAGTGCATTATAGTCAACTGTATCAAATGCAGCAGACAGGTCCAATACGGCAAGTATTACTGGCTTACTTGATCAATTGACATCATAATATCATTTTTCACCCGAACCAAGGCTGTTTCAGTGCTGTGACCACTTTTATTGGCAGACTGTAGTGATTCAGTAAGATTATTATTGATTAAATATTTGTTTAGATGGAAAGCAATTGCTCTTTCTATGACTTTAAATTAAAATGAAAGATTTGAATCAGGTTTGTAATTGTTTAGATTATTACAGTCCACAGTGTGAAATTTTATTAATGGTTTTGCAAGGGGAGCTTTCATGGATTTTGGGGCAAACACCCAGAGATAATGAGTTATTAACTATATTGGTAAATGGGCTTATCAGAACATCCAGACAATCTTTTACAAGCCATGTAGACATAGAGTCAACTGCACAGAAAGCATTAGATGACCTTTTCAGCAACTGTCTGGCATCAGTCTCTGTAAAAGGCTCAAATGTTTACATCATGGATATGCATGACTCTTCTACCAATGGCTTACCATGTGATAATGTACTGGAATCGAACCCACTATGTATATTTCATTTATTTGACAGAAGAAGTTATTAAAATAATGGCTCATATCTTTATCTGAGTTGATATTATTTGAAAGCACATATATATATTAAACAGTCATGGCTCACTGCCAACGAAATATTTCCAACATATACATGTAACAATAGAATACAGCAACTGCAAGATGAAAACAGTTACAATTCTACCGGTAGTTGGAGATAAATGTTCTAATAAAATCCAGCTCCCATTCTGGAGAAATTTGAAGTTAAAATTCAAATGGCATAAAATGGCCTTACTACAGAAAGCAGTCTGCGAAGTCGCCATATAAATATCGCAGTAAATAAAAGATAAACGAAATTGATCATTCTTATGATGGCATTTATATGACGTGCGATGGGGTTTCTTTTAATCGTTCAATTTGGTGAACACCATCACAACTCTTTAAATTAGTTTGATGAAGTTATTCGTGAAGATTGTCATATTACACGAGCAGTTGAATTAAATGGGTTGCATTTTAAAATGTTTTGAAGAATGACTCCATTGCCAGCCAGCAGTTAATCATTTTGATAGTATATAGCGCAGTCAGATGACACAAAACCCAAACCAGCATTATAATCATTTATCATTTTCATTTTATCTTGTCTAATCGGGTCTTTAGTAGTCAGAAATATTACCAATAAAACAATATTAAAGCTGTTCTGTTGCCAATATATCGTGTGACTGACGAATGATTTCGCAGATAAGTAGATGAAACGAAAACCGGTTCTTTGATGTAGTCATCTAGTAGCGTTTTACCCTTTGATTCTAATAATAACGAAACATGTTGTATTTTGCGTCCATATTATTGCTTATGTCTAATAATATATTACTTCAAAAAGAACTAACTAATCACATGAATTATTCGCATAATTAAAAAAAGAGCGAAGATTGAAAGATATACCATAATTATTCATTATTGCGATAATTGCAAAAAGGGTTATCTTAGGATGAAGCTCAAGGAAAACGAATCCAATATGAAAGACAATAAAGTACCATCAAACAAACTCCTATATCTATAATATTTTGCATTCCAAATTGTTCAGTTTTTTTTGTTGTTGTGCGTTTGCGAATTGATTTGGATGTGTGTTACGTACTCACAAGGTCCTTAATATTAAATGCTTTTACATCAAACAGATGGCGGCATATAATAAGACTATTGGCAGATATACCATCTCAGGAAATCGCTTAATCGAAAACCAGTGACGTAAGAAACATATTATTTTATTTCGTAAATATATTTATGAAAATAATTTATTTTCTAATAATCTATTAAATACATAAAAACTCTCAGAATGCATTCCGTCTACTATTATCTTTAAAGAAGGTCACCTGGTTATGTAATCCATATTTATGACAACATGTATAATAAGGATTTGGATTTGAAGTGTGGAGGGGGAATGCCCATCGTTCGTAATATAACCCTTTATGTAATTGAAGTACCAAAACAAATGTATTACATACAACTGACAAACATTCATATATGCCATTTAAACTTAATTACGAATAATGTTAATCAGAGATAGGAGCGTATCAATACATAAGAATATATTTTATTAATTAATTACTGCGATATAGAAATGCCGAAAATGCCATATGCAAGTATGAATCATCGTTCCCATATTATTTTAAATTCTATTAGAGTCTAGATTTATTGTCGCGTACATTTATTATATTTGTGCTATCTGCACGAATATTTTATCTTATCATTTAAGAGAAGAAAGTAGATCACATGATGCCCCCGCCGTGAAGGCACCCTATATTATATTGTTATCGTCTATGTAGACAATTTATTTTCCACAGCGAGAGTATTTGTTTTTATGTTTATATGTTTGTTAGTCTATTTTTATGTATGTCTACATATTAGTTAGTCTATTTGTATTTGTATATATATATATGTGTGTGTTAGCCTATTTGTATTCATGTATATATGTCTATTTGTCTATCTATTTGTATTTCTATTCAAGGAAGTAAAACATACTACACGTGGTGCTAAGAAATTCTGGAAAATGTTATAAATGTCATTAGTAAAAAACAATATCCTAAAGTTTTAGCGCTCAACTTTCTTTGGTCTGTGTGTGTGTGTGTGTGTGTGAGTGTATGTTTGGGTGTGTGTGTGTGTGTGTGTGTGTGTGTGTGTATCTGTATGTGTGTGGGCGCATGAGTTTGTATGTGTTCCTGTGTTTGTGTGTGTGTCTCTCTGTCTATGTTTGCGTATATGTGAGTATGTTTGTATATGGGAGTTTGAGTGTGTATGTGCGTGTGAGGGTATGTGTGCGCACGCTCGCGTTTGTATTTTAAATAGATAAGCCGACTAAATAGTAAAAATTAAAAATTAAAATTATATATATATATATATATATATATTGTATATATATATATATATATATATATATATATATATATATATATATATATATATATATATATATATATATATATATATATATATATATATATATATATGGTCGAAAATAGAAATAGTTTCGTTTGTTAGGAAGTACCGGGTATGTGACTGTGTAGTGATCATGTTGATAGCTGAGGTGTCACCAGATTGGGAAAACGTCGGGGTACAAGATCAAGGTACCATAGATTGAAAGCCAGAACAGGACAATTACAGAGGGAAATATTTGTAATTATTTGGTGATCAATATGTATGTTTAGATATATAATAATGCAACATATTTCAGACAAAGTATTAAATTAATCTGCTTGAAATACATTTCGGGACACAATATAACGTTCGGAGGCAAGTGCCCCCGTGCCCATCTATGGTAATGTCAGTGGCTATTAGTGTGCATAGACGATTTCCATATATGACGCCTTCTGTGATTAAATACGTACATGGCTAAATTTAAGAATGTTTATCTACAATATTTATGTACAAACAGACAGCCCTAACAGAAAAGGTCTAACGTCAGAGTTAATTCCCATTAACAACAATAGATTTACACCACTCACGGGGTTTCTAGCTTGCACCCTCTGTTATTTGCTTAATGTGAATTCACTATGCTAGAATACGAAATAATATTAAATATGTTTTTTTTTACATTGAAATAATTACAGCATTTAGAGTCCGTAAATTGACTACAGAAAATGTTATACTTAAAGATTAACAAGAAACAGGCTAACAACTGTCTAAATTCATTCCTAAAATAAAATAATTAACATATATGTGATAACCAATATAATACTTGTTACAGTGGTATAATATTTGGATGTGTGATTATTAATATTACACCCAATCATCCGTTGAAAAATATCAATGACGTTCTCAAAACAAAATAAGGCATCAGAATGACCCGCTTATAGTCAACATAGGATAAGATCATAACTATTTTCTTAAGTGATTCCAGGCCGCAATTTTTAAATACAATCACTACATAACAGGCCAGCCAATCTAGCTCATTTTAGGGCTTCACCCACCACAAATAGCAAAAGAAATGATTCCACCTGTATTCATTCAGGAATTACGCCCTAAACACCATATTAAAATCTCAAGACATTTAAATAGGGGAAGGGGGTCAAATATGCTAATTTATGCTAATTTGTTGCCAAATATAAGAACATAATTACAAAATCATCTGAATAAGTCAATCAAGGTGTCTAAGCCTACTTTTTCAGTACCGAGAAAATCAATAAAAACAATTCTTAACGCGAAAATATATGTTATATCATTGGTAATTTGTCACCAATTTTTGCCGATTTCCAGGGAAATTTTAGATAATAGTAATTTTCGTAACAAATTGTCCTGTGGTGACCATTTATGAGTCTAACCCTATGTTCTTAGAGCCTTGGAAGTCAAATGATATAAAATGCATAATGTGAAAAGTGCTCATTAGCATGATATAACGTCAAACTGCTGTCACGAAATTGATGTTAGTGTTTTTTTCTTAATCACTGATTTATGCTAAAAGAAAAGCTCCCCCTTACTTATATTTAATCTCTGTAATGTTAAACGTAACCCATCTTCTATCTTCCTTGCCAAGCATTAGAGGTGATTTGTTTTAAATATTCTGCATTGGCGCTCCATATATATTACATATACCCTGCTGCCAGTTGTGTTTTAATTAAGTTTAAGACAATAGCAATATAAGAATTTCCTAAATATGTAACACGAAACAAGTTTTCTTCGAAATGTGAAATGTTCTGCTGCATCTCATATGTTTATAGATGATACACATGTAGGATTTATCCCAGTTAGATCATTTTACATAGAATAGCATAGGTATTTAATTATTGGCTCTGCAGCATGTACCTGGCAGGCTTCATCATTTGAAACTGATATGGGGTGCCAACTTGGTATTTATTACCTGACGGCGTAGAACTATATCAGTCTTTAAGGACTTTTGTATTATTAAATACATGCTTTAATGTTAAATGACCACATGATTTGTCTTTTATTCAGATTTCTTGGATCAATATGAATAGTTGAGCTGCAAGTGAAGTGGATCTGCTGACCCGTGAACATTCTGAAACTATTGCTAAGACTTATGGTAATGTTATGCCTTCTATCTGAAGTAATAATATTTTGTAATACGTCCCAAATACTTAAGAACCATCAATACAAATTAATAATAGACCACCCGAGCACCAGAAGTTAATTTTGTCCATGTCAGTGTGTTGTTGATGATGAAATTCTTTTAACTTTTTGAGGATATTTACCATTCTATTTCAGAAAGACCTGCAGTAATGCAATGGAAAAATGCGTCTTTTGTGATGAAAGTTGACCACTTCCAAGCCAACAGTTATTCTTACTAAAAAAGGATGTGATGCCGTAAAAACGCAAGTGAAATCCGTGGGTGTTGCATACGAACAGAGAAAGGACAAAACGTTCACCGGGATTGCAGGAAAAACTGTATCCATCCGGATCAGATATCAAAACACCTGGAGAGGGATTCGTTCATGCCCACTGAGCCAAAACATACCTTGCGTATTATGAACGGTGTCCCACAACATTGTTTATGTTATGGTAGATTAGTGAAATATACTGAGGGAACTAAGAGAGGCTATGATGTATATCCAGTTAGAACAAAGGTTTTTCAGAAAACAGCATTTGAACACTCTTAGAACAGGAAAGATGAATGGGCTGATGTAGTCGATGTAAGATTAGCTTACGGATCCGACTTACATGATGCGATTTACTATCAAAGTTGCAATGGCAAATTTTGGACTAGAAAGCAGATCCCACAGCAGCTTTGTTCGGATAATGATGCAAAACGATTGAAACAAAGAAGACCTGAGGAACAGGAGCGCGTGGGACCTTTCTGAAAGCCACCTCGTATGTAGAAGAAAATGATGAAGAACACATTATCATAGCCAAACTGATGAATAAAATAGGGGCGTATCTTCAGGGCACCACACAAACACCATATGGCCAAACGTACATGAAAATCACACTGAAGGATCACTTGGGAAACAATATTGCAATAACTGAATTGAATGGGAAATCAAATGTTGTAACCTTTCGTACCACGGCGGAATCGGTCTTTTACTCTTTTTATCAAGAAACGAAGATTCAGAGAAGGAAACTTGGTAGATAATACTCGCAGCTGCAAAGCTGATAAGGAATGACATCAAAGCTGTTGAGGTGTGTAACAAGTTTTACCAAACTGAAAAACAGAAGGAAGAAAGTGAAAAAACACTGAAATTTCTTCCACCTCTATTGCTGTCCTTTCTGAAAATTACGATGACTGGCAAGGACATTGATCTTAAACTGGCTTCAATTGGCCAGGCAATAATGGAAGCCACACGTTCTGGCGTAATACTTACCCGCGTTTGTAATTTGGACTTGCGATGCAAATGCACACCGCCTTCGCATCTCGCTTCTTGGTTGATAGCCTGAATAAACATGGCCCTGATTGTTTAAACTCGGAAGTACAGTGATTTGAAAAGTGTGCTGCTTTAGGACAGGGAACTGGTACATCGCAACAAGCCAACGACAAGGTTGTACATATCATAGCGGACAACGATGATCATGACATTGGAACACTAGATGGCCATGGTACTTTTCACGGAATGGGTATCGTTGTAGCAATTATAGACATTGAACGGATTCGCCGTACTGCAGTGAAAACAAAGGATAAATTGTAGGTTGGAAAGATCAACATCAGATATTTTGCCCCTCAACATACTGGTATATTATTTCTGAACTCCAAGGAACTGAGTTCCATGGAAATATCAGATCCAACCTCAAACCAGGATCTTCTGTGGGATATGTCCTTTTTGATCCGACCAACAAGGCCATAGTGGTTCGGTATGATGCAAACAAAACATCAACGGGGACATCCCGGATAGTCTAGTATGTTATTTCTCCCGATGATTGACATGAACGCTAATGACATGTCTTGCATTTTCTCAACGCTACATTTCGTTTGCAGACAACAAAGTCATGCGGAATCATCCCTATCCTTACTTTCGATCAGCCTCTCTTCTGGAAGGCTACACTCATCAAAGCATCAGAACACGTTGCAAGCTGTGTCAAACCTCTTGTCCTGAGATTAGTTGGATTTCATTTGCAACTGAACTTTCTTGGTAGTATCGCCTATCTGGTTCCAGGCTCTTTTTTGCAGGATGTGTTGGAAACTGTGTACGCTGCCAATAGTGTGAAGCACATCCTAATAGGCAAGGCAGTTTCACGGGCAATTCGAGGACATTTATTGTTGTATGGAGTATTGCAAACAGTATTAGTTGCAAATGCCTACAATCTACCCTTGCTAACTTGTGCAGATGATAGTGAAGAGCAGATGAATGAAGTTCATATAGATCCTGATGAATCACATATACCGCATGAAGACACCAATCTCAATAATTTAGAAGGTGCTACAAAACTTCTAGACGGGTTACTTGATGGGCAGAGTGTTCATGATGTGCTCTTGTCCTAAATTATCGGTCGAATCAGTGAACAAATCAAACAGGAAAGAGAAACATAGACGAATTCTAGAACAGCACAACTGTGGTTCCATTACAAGAACATTGTGCAATTTTATGGCGGAATGTACAGGAAACTGGAATCTTCACTTGAGTACTGTGCAAGAAAGGCTCCCATATTTCGCAGCATTTGGCCCCATTCTGTACACTAACCCTGCATATGTGTATCTTCAGAAAATGGCATGTCTCGAAGATGACCGCTCACATGTATACCACAGCTAGAAAGACAGTGGTACGGAGAAGTAACAGGTATTGGGCTGGACTTTTAAAAGATCTTATAATTGAGCAGGTGCTAATGAGGCGTGTTAAGAGTCGCGGTGGATTGACTAGGGGTAGAGGCATGACTGATATTCAGATACTGGTTTGCCTGCTTTCAATCCCTGCATGCGCTCAGGTGAATAATGCAATGCAGACTCTTACTGGTGTGCGATATGAATCAAGTGAAAAACACAAAGAGATGGGCAGGGCTAGGCAAAAGCGGGATATGAAAGACACGTATAAACTGTTTGACGCACTTAAGCAATGGGATCCCTATGCATCAGACACATCGCTTCGGGGCCTTATAAATAGGATAACAGCCAACGAAAGTGTGAATGCAGACTAGGCACATAAGGCTGGGCAAAACATTCTTGAATCTACGATCAGTGAAAATGTCCAGGAGTATTCGTTTAAAATGAAATCACAAGCAGTCATGTTAGGTTCAAAAACTGCAGTTACAATTAAGAATGAAAAAGTACAAGTCTATCCCCATTTTTTTAAATCTCCAGTTCTGCCAAGACAAGCAAATAAAACACTTCTTGCAGATGCAATGTGGGAAATTGTGAAAGATTCTCAGCCCGAATCCTTTCCCAAATCTGGTGTCAATTTTGTCGAAGATGGATGTGCGCTCGAGGAAAAAGCTTTGAGAAATTTTGTAAAATGCATGTTGATTATGTTTCCTAGAAATATGGCATCTTCAACGGACAAACAATCCTCTGTATGAAGAAGGAAAACCGATTTACTGGTACTGCTATGTCACCATGCGGATATCATCTCAAATGACATATTCTATAGACCAGACAAGAAAAGGGTCCAGTTTACAGGCGTCAGTAATTGTGAAAATGTTAACGTTCCCATGATAACATGGCAAATGCAAAATAAATAGCTAATTAAGGTAGCTTTACCCTGAAAACAATGACTGGATTACTATTTACTAGGTTGTGAGTGCTGTATAAAACAATTTAATGCTGTATAATATATTAATACGCATTTATGTGCTGTGTCTGAAACGTTCCCATTTCAATCGTCAATTGCTGTGTGCAATTTGCATATTTCCTATGATGTATTGCTTTTATTGTTTTAAAGCCATATTCGTTTGTTTTCTAGGCTCTAAGAACATAGGATTACAGTGATAAATGATCACAACAGGATAAATATTCACGAAAATTATAAATATCCCAAATTGACCCGAAAATCGGTAAATATTGTTCACAAATTTTTCTCGTTAATAATGATTTCATTCATTTCTTGGATACTGAAAACATATGAATAGACACTTTGATTGGCTTATTCGGATGATTTTTGATAAAAGTCATTATTTACCCATATTTGGCTATTAATTAGCATAAATTAGCATAGTTTACCGCCTTGTCCTATTGAGATTCCTTGAGATTTTTAAATGGTGTTTAGAATGTCATTCCTGAATGAATGCAGGTGGAATCTTTCTTTTGCAATTTCTGGTCGGTCAAGCTGCTAATTTCACTGGCCTATGCCATTATTCTAATAGTTCAGATGAAATATAAGTTTGTGGCAAATATAAATATTAAACGTTAAACGTTACAAATATTAAGCCTTATAAAAATGTTTAATATATTGCTTGTAGATGACCAGTAGATGTAGTGTTAAATGCTAACTGCTCTGCTATGTATTGACTGTTGTAGTCGAGGTTAATATATGCATTATAGAAAATAGTATATTTCTTCTTAAAATTGCATTAACATACTGATGCAGCTTTTATATATATATATATATATATATATATATATATATATATATATATATATACACATATATATATATATATATATATATATATAAAAATATATATATATACATATAGTCTAGAGTTATCAAACTAAAGCATTTATGAAAAGTTATAATAATAAAAACAAATGACAACAAGTTGACTTGGGAAATCATGTTAATAGATAGTGATCCAAACAGTTCATATATTATAGAAACGTCACAAGAAAATGTATATAGTGATATGACCAGAAGGTTTTGTAGACTTGTAATACGAAGTTACTACCGAGCGCTCAAATGTAGGTAAATGACATGTGACGACCTTGTCAATCAGTAGTAGTTAATGGGTAATAGGCAAGTAGGCAAGGTCACGAGGATATCTGAGACAGGGCATATATATATATATATATATATATATATATATATATATATATAGTGTGTGTGTGTGTGTGTGTGTGTGTGTGTGTGTGTGTGTGTGTGTGTGTGTGTAAAACGTTCTTAAATATATTTATCAAACGTTTTTATTTTTATTATTCTTGCACTTGTTTATGTTGTTTCTGTTGGTGTGTGTTTTATTGCTGCTGTTGTTGTTGTTTTAGTTGTAAAATGGCTGTTGTATGGCCACCTCATTTTGCTCTCGACTTATAAATTAGAACATAAATAGTAAATGACGAATCGGAAGAACACAAATAGTTTGTATCTATTACCTACAATCATTACGATCAATAACCTATACTAGTATTTCCATAATCAGTCTTTCTTAGACATATCAGCTGTCAATGCCAATACATAATTATTGTTTCGTGTTAATCCATAACACGTAATGTATCTAAATTAGATTCACCTCTTAACTACTGTTTTTAATACACTATACGAATATTAACACATGCCTTTTAATGCTCTATGTGAATGCTAACCACGAGTTGTTCATATTGTTTATTAATCGTCTTATTTCAAAGTTTAATACAAAGAACATGGAAATAATATTTAAATAACTACAACAATAATATTTATCATTGCATTAGCTGTTTCTGGCTAATCTAAATTAACTGTCATTGTAACTTTTATATTTTGGAAATCCTCCTAAATATTACGAATACATCAACAATTTCTAATGTATTTAGATGGCTCTAAGCTGTCGGTTGGCGTTGCATTAGGTTCCCTTTTGTCTTCGTATTACTAAGCGGTTGAATAAACTGCAACAAAACGTAGATACACAAAACAATTTAATTTCTTTATCAAATTATGTAATTGCACCATCCACTCAACAGACATAGATGCGACTTCAAAACACGTGAATTATCTGAATATTTCTTACTAAGAAATTAAAGAAATGCGATAATTAACCTGAACAAATCTCGGACTTTGCTAATAAACTAACTAATTAACTATATGCATTGCTTTTTCCGAGTACAAGGATACGGCTTTATCTTTAGAGGATTTTGTGTTTTTATTGCGACAATACTATCTTCCATGTCACTGATCAAACAGGCAATTTGTGATTGAGTAAGTATCTATATTTGCTATGTAACATTTGTATACTATTTGGACGGATAGAATCGATGTTAGCTGTAAAGGGATTTGTAGAAAGCTAGAGGACGACCGCATTGCCCATTCGAAGGAAACTCTATATTGAATATTGTGTCTATCAAAAAATAAACAATCATGTCGTAACTAGACAGCCACATCAAAGGAAACAACTAGTGATCGTAATAAGCGAATCAAGCAGTGAAACGATTGATGGGCAGATAAAAAGCTCCAAATGTAATATACACATTAGTCGAAAATATAACTACGCAACAAACTTATTTTACATGCATTATAGTGCACATCTTCGGGTAAATTTAACTCCTTAGAATTGCATCACCCACTTAATAAAGAAATACTAACAAAAGAAAACATTCACAGGCTTTGTACTTAGATATTCCAATATGATGTATCTAAAAACCCTACACGCAGTTAGAACGATCAACATGATATGCAAATGTAAAATATACAGCCGAGCAAATAGGGCACAGTTGGGCTTTATTGATGTAAATTGGAATTTTCTCTTTGATGTTGGCATCTAAAGAGGAATTTTGAATAGTGGCAAGTTATTTGTTTGATGGATGTTTCAGTCATTCTGCCTCAAAGCTACAATGTTATCCTTTATCAATTTCTCCAACAGTATACACTGTGTATCACGTCTTTGGCCATAATCATTGTGGTATCGAGACTAAACAGATTACGGCAATATTCCAGGTATGGCTTTGCCAAGTCATCAAATGCAGACACCAGGGCGCGTACTTCTTTGGCAAATTTAGTATTGTTCATGGCGCTTGTGGGATTTCTCTCTGTTATTGGCTGCTTGGGAACTCTTTTCAAATTCCAATACGATACATTATACCTCATCCATCTTTCAATAGCCTGTGGATTCTCAGTGAACCCAACTGCGCAACAATTTCCTTTAATCAATTCAATTACCTGTTCGTGGCTCGGTTTGATGGCTAATGTAGAGATGACATTCTTCGTTTTCTGTACTGCAAAATGACCTTTCATAAAATGCCTATATATTTCACGATGGATATTGGATAGGTTGACCATATTACTGATGTCCACCAGGAACCCTTGGTCGTAATTCGTGTGATCAAGTGCGAAGAGCCAGGGCACAATTTGAAGTAAGCATTGGACATACTTTGTAAAGTTCATTTATCGAATTGATTGTATAAATTGTAGCATCATAAATCGTATTCCATGTCGTATTCCATGTCACACCATTCTCTAAACGAACAGACATTATCCCCAACAGGTATCTGTGTCAGTTACTGCTGATATGCACGATTCTATAGCATTTATAGATGAGCTGGGGTCACTTGGTGTGCTACCTTGTGCAGGTAACGTGTGAACCAGCTAGCATTGTATCAGCGCGACCCGATGTTGTAATGTTTGCTTGCATCAGAGCTGCGGTCCAGCCAGTCACCTGCAGCCAATCACCCAACACATTCAGGAAGTTCGTCTCTATATGCAGGCCGCCCATCTTTATAATAAGTCTTAGCCATGGCTTTCTGGGTCGGACCACTGGACTTGTTTTGCGACAGCATAAAGTTGTTGCTCACCAGCAAATATAGGCACCTGTTGGGGATCCAGATGATGTACGGCAACCGTCACCATATTCGTTGCACTAGAGACCATGCAAATCGTGTGGGCATTTGTTTCCGAAAACAGGTAGCAATGCTATTTTGAAAATGTATTCATCCATTGTTGGCTGTTGGCTAGGTGACACAAGAGATATAGTTATATGTTGATGCTTGCTTCGTAGGTGTTACCTACTAGAATATTTATATTAAATAATATCGCTCTAAATGTTTTATATTACCATTTTTATTGCTGTCACCATCAAATCAAAGATATATTCATTTCGGCATGTTGGCCCTCTAGAAAATCAACATAATAATAATCAGAGCATATTGATTATCGCACAAATGGATTTCTTCATCCTAAACATATCCACATCATGTTTCTACGTTGCTTAAGAGCCGAGATATGACGAATATCGTATTTGGAAGGCGGCCATATCGAAATTCAAGATGGCGGTCAGTTACCATGGTGACGGTGATGCTTACTTAGACTTGTATGAATCTACACATGTTACGCTATATGTGTGCCAATTGTCATGCTTTGTCAAATTTTGCACGATTCTTACGATATGTGGCCCTAAGGTGTTGAACTATAAAGTCAACATCCTTGAAAAGAATTGAGCTCATAGAGGCACCTACATATAAATTAATCTAACATACATATCATCTATCATAAAATTCTCATCGCATTCCATTGGATATTTTAATACATTCAGACCGGCCTGAAGAAGTACAAGTGCTAATCATATCCCATTCATGCCATATCTTAAGCTGCAAGCATCAATGTTATCATAGCGAAAATCATAAGAGGTATTCAAACTAGATAGGAAGATTACATGTTATAGCATTTCCTGCTATTAAGTTTCTACACATCATGTTTTCTTATCAAAGGTATTTCTTTAAGGCTTCAATTTCTTGGTTTTTTTTTAATTTAAAGATGTCCTACTGATTTTATTATAAAGGTAGATAGTATATGGATAGCTCCTACATTGATCGGAATCACTTCAATTAACCGATATCTATTGAGTTAAAACCATAAACCTTTCTTAATATTTATCCATGCGGGGATACCTCGGGGATACCCGAGGCTTAGGGGGCATCTGGGGGGATTTCAAACATAAAGTCTCTAGTAACAGCCACCATATGACCAGTAATATAGAGCGCATCTACCATATAATATCAGTGAATATGGCTTCATCAAGTGTCACACACAAACATTGTTGCGTTCCACAATGTTTGAATGATTCTCGAACAACACTCGACATTCATCGGCTACCTAGGGATAAAGCCATAAGAATATCCTGGATTGTTAAGATTGGTAGAGATCCTGGACCACTTTGTATTTACTTCAGCTTCCGATGTGGTTTATCTACCACATGTGGGTGCTTCTAGTATAATTACATCTTATCTTCAGAAATTGAACAAAATCTCAAAAGGGGCAAAAGGTATAAAAGGGCTTCATATTATCCACTATATATGTTCTAGAATCACCAAATTTAAAGGTTATCCAATGTGAAATTGAAATATTTTGGGGGTCACTTTATTTATAGACTATAAAGGGAATATATGTAATGTTACACATTTGTACATGTAAACGATTTTGTTATGGTCTGTTCAGATTATTTCATCAAAGATGATTACAAGTGGTCTGCAGTGAAGGAGACGTTAAAACCAGGCACTGTGCTTTCCCAATATCCTTCTGACCCATATCAACAGGGAGAAGACTGTTGAAGAAGAAAATGGTAAGTTATAACGGATACACATTTTCTCACTATTTTTCTTTATCACGCTTCAACTGATTCATCCCAACCATCAGTTCGAAATTCCTCACATGGGTCAACTTACTCTACTTTGTTCTGGGACGGATTCCTATCCAGCTGCCACTTGACAAGATGGGGCTTCTATATGCCAGACTTTCCGTAAATCGATCCATCCATACGTGTTATCATTGATTGTACTGAGCTATGTACAGAGAAATCTCCATCGCTAATACTTACCTCGCAACTATATAGCATATACGAAAACCACTCACACGTTCAAGTCACTGATTGGTATATCTCCACATGGAGCAGTAACATGTGTATAATAGTTATACACAGGGCGAATGTCAGATGATGAGATAACTTGTTTATCTGGTTTAGTTGATCTGTGCGAGGCTGGCGACAGTGGATGGCAGACAAAGGATTCGCCATCAAGAATCTCCTGGAAGCCAAGGGTGTTGGTCTTAATATACCCCCCCCCCTTCTTAGAGGATAAAGGGTGGTTCAGTTTAGCAGAAGTTAACAAAACTGAGTGTAAGAATACACACGGAGCGAGTAATAAGAAGAGTAAAGGAAAATCATCTCCTTGATTCCATCATCCAAATGATAATGACAGCATATTTCAACAAAATATGGACTGTTGCCCGTCTCCTTACTAATTTCAAGGGTCCTGTGATTTCAAACAATTAAACAATATCTATGTTTGTGGGAACTTTAATTAACCGCAATCTCCTCCTCATCCTCACAATTTAATGTGCCATTGCCCAGAACAAATTCAAATAAGATGTCTAACTCGTCGTTGGCGATTTGCCAGAAATCCTGATCAAGCCATATCACCTCTCGAGGATCACACCCCTCACACCATACATACAAATCGCACCATTCAAGTCCAGTTATTGCCAGCTGAGCCTGGTCCTGGGTGTAATATTGGTGGCTTCTCTTGAATTGAATCTGATGATCGCTGATAATACTTGTGGACATTTTATCTCCAGACACCCAGAAACCAGATACCTAGATGGGTTATAAACCTGTCTATGTGGACTAAAAGCTAACCAAGGTGACCATGTACTGGTCATATGGGTATACAATGACTGGAGAACTGAGCCCTCGGTTCACTGGCAATGCCAGCTAACATTGCTGCTGTCTGTACTCGCCTTGTTGACTTCAATCTGATGACTAATGTTTCTTGATTCTTACGTCTCACGTATATACTGTGCATCCTAGATGCAGTGAGGCGAAACTTACGCAACTTATGCCACATCTGTGAATCAGTCTGTAACCGTGTCTGCTCTTCAAAGTTATATATTTCAGATATTTTCAGGTTTTTACCCTCCAACTCTACTATTTCGTTCAAACTAGGCACACGGTTGTAGGGGTTATCCATTTTGCACATAACAGGAAGGTATGGATATTTCACACCGTCGTACACATTAAGGATATAATGTGAGTAGAGCTTCTGCTGCACAGCTAGTACAGAACCAAAGGAATAACGCCATACTTCGTCTGCACAATAATATTATTTTCCACTAAAATTGGCAGTATGAGAGCATTTGGGGTGATATCATTCATTGTTGTTTTGAGGCTTGCCAAATCAGATAATTCACCACGGCATGGATTGAACAATGTTGATGTAATGTTTGGTCTGGGATCTGTTCTTTCAGTTTCAGATAAACCTTTGTGTTTGCCATATCCAACTACAGTTGACGACTGTACTTCATCTCCAGCAATCTTTTCCCCTCTTGGCTGATGCCATGTTTTTGGCTGGAATGGTTTTGCTACATCTTCTGGGATAGCTCTCACTGTCTAATTGCCGCTCATCATTTACCATAGTTGTTCACTGGGAATTTAACTATCAATAACGACAACAAATATCATGATCTACGCAACGTAAGTAACGCTCATTAATTAGTTAATTCCTAACATTCCACAAAATCAATACAAACAGGAAGGATTTATCATGTGTGAGTACCAGCAGAGCCGGGACAATTTTGGAAAGAACAGTCAATATAAGTAATTACTTGATTATTAGGCATTTAATTAGTGACATACCCCCACCCCCAACAGTTTATAACATTAACCATGAGATGGTCGGACAAAATAGATATGAAGTAACAAGTCGTACGAAAACAGATGGAAGTACGACGAAATCTGATACGCACGGTAATGTTGAGTGTGGCCTTTTAACCTGCAGCATGTGTTGTAAGGGGATATCACCACATTGTGCCCGAGTATTGAAACTTGAAGCATGATGCACGAAATACATTATAATAATCGGAAGGCAAAGATAATACTCAAGTAAAAAATCGGCGAGAAATCAGATAAGCACAGATAATTAAACTCATCTCCATCAAATATAGAATTACGTATATATATATATATATATATATATATATATATATATATATATATATATATATATATATATATATATAAAATATATCATATAAATTTTGTGTGTGTGTGTGTTTGTTTATGAGAGTGTGTTTGTGTTTGTATGTGTATGTGTGTGTGTACGTGTGTGTGTATGTATATGTGTATGTGCATGTATGTGTGTATGTGTATGTGTGTCTTAGGGTACATATAAGAGGCAACAGTCACAGAGCATCAATATATCTAAACATCCTTCGAAACCTACCTCCATAAATATAAATACAAACTTCGATACGGATGATGCTAAAACAAAGTTGTCTAATGTCAGGTTTTTATGGTTTTTAATTAAATCTTTCTCCTAGTGCTAACAAATGGGACAAAAATAACTTCTTCGTCGTGTTATTTACAGCTTAATTAAACTAAATATTTTAATCACTTTAGTCTTCTCAGTAATAAGATTGTAGTGTAAGTCATTTATTCTCATTAACACTGTGAGTTTATTTAATTCTTTGTTGAAGTAATAAATTCACAAATTCACTTGGAAATAATTAGAAGACTGTACCTGGTTTAATGCGCTCCTAAGATGTTTCTTAGCCGATTGTAACTTACCGCATTACAGTTCAATCTAGTTCGACCTATGGTAATTTGATCAAAAGGGTGTATCGGCTTTATTAATTTGATATGGAAGACGTAAATGAATGACTTCAAAATATATATTAGGAAGTAATTTCAATATGTATATATGCCAGGTAATAACACACCGACTTAGATACGGATAAATATACAGAGGAAATGTCTACAAAATCCAATAATCCTAAATGTTTATTATTACAGGAGTTATATTTACAATTGTATACGTGTTCTAAATTTTTTTTATCCTTTTATATATATATATATATTATATATATATATATATATATATATATATATATACGTAAATTTTATATATTTATATCAGAAGAAAAAAGAGTGGATCGCTAAATGTTCTGTTTTGCTTTTTAAAACATCATATTAAGGCTTCACTCTAAAGACGATAAGACTTAATTTACCATTATATATGTGAGCAACAAAATACAAATTAAGTTATATGATATTAATGAATATTTTGTTTGATGAAATAATATACTTAAAGAAGAAGAATATTTCACAAATGAAGAAACCTAACACCAACAAGTTAACTTATGAGTTCTCCAATCGTTTATTTATTTTCCATAAAATACTAATTCACGTTTCATTGTTTATTTTAAAAGAAACATATAGCTTAATAAAGGAAACATTTCATTTGACATAAGATAATGCTTTTGTACTATGAGGTGACAATGGTAATAATTTTCCTGCGTCGGATAATAGACTCTTATTTAATGAATCGACGTAATGTTGGAATCTCGAGTCAGTGATTGATTTGACAAATGCATTGTCTAACTTGTATTCCTTTGATTGGCATTAAAACCTGTTTTATTCAATATTTGAACATTATTTTGTTGATACCTATTTTTAGTTTGAATCCACGTCAAGAATGATCCCCTGTATTATCGTATAATTCTTATAACCTAATCAATTTTAAATAAGGTTCGTGAAAAGACTAAGTGCTGGCTAATCTTTTTTTTCTTCTTATAATAAAACATTATAATTAAATGAGCAGTTTCTGAAATCAGTGACACATTTGTTCCCGACCGAGTGTAATACATAAAAAGCTTCCACAAGGTTTGAATTTGACAAAGAGAATTGGCATAAAGGTTATCGATATTGCTAAGAATGTACCATTAGATGCTGGAAAAAATATACTGAGAAAGATGTTTCACATGTATTAACACCAAATTCACAATCCAGAATGCAACAGACTTCACCTGACGAAGTAGCTAAGAAAACAAAAGATGTTTTAGGCAAATATATCAATACAAGTATACATAATATTAATGAATTGACTGATGGATCTGGATTGCAATAAAGGTAGTTGTAATCCAGGATGTTGTTAGAAAAATAGACGAATCAAACTGCATCCATAAGAACAAAGTACGCTGTTTTCAGGACATAATATGCAAAGGTATGTGAAATCCAAACAGGTAAGTATGCTAGTAATAGAGTACCGATTGTTCTCACACAAAAACATGAGTAAAAATGAAAGACATCCAGCACGAGGTAAATGACTATCTTGAAAACAAACGATTAGATAAGATAATGATTGGAAACGGTATAGGATATTTCTAAAATTGAAAAAGGGAACAAGGTCAAAGCTTGATGAACAATATTTTAAACTAAAAAGGATTTGTTCTCAAGATGTGTACATAGTACCCCCAAATGTACATAAAGTCACTTTCCACTGAAGAAATTAGGGCTAAAATGTATTCTCAATAAAATAAAATAATGAAAGGTCTACAACATAGTGAAACCCCCTTCAACAATTAAAGGTACTGAATAAGAGTATGCTCATTATGATTATGTACTAATTACCATTACATATCCAAACAACCAGTATAAAACTATGATCAATATTGAAAAACAAGATCACTTTACACATTCAAGAGAAAGTTATATAATTTTTGAATGTCTTCTAACAAGAGTAGATGAAACTTTTTATTCAAAGGCAGATAATGTTGTTCTTACATATAATGCTTTGATAAATCTAATTCTAGATGACTTATCAAAGCCATAAGGTTTGTATCAATTTTGTCATAAATACTTAATCTTAAGCATGCTATGTTACAAAATGTAAGAATAAGTGAAGAAATTACATTTCAATCCAATTATTAGGTGGCTAAAAAAATAGAGATCAGTCCCCTAGAACTATAATGTTCTAAAAAGGTAAAGTATCGGATAATAGATATGAAAATTTATATCGATAGTAATCTTATGTTGATTCTACTCCTCAAGTGGAATGCAATCCAATTTCTTTAAAATGAAAATTTTGATTTTCTTGGAATGGGTTAATGAAAACAGATATATAGAGTTTCTTAAGACAAATGCAACTTATGGTGTTCTTACCGCAGCAGCAAATGTTGTTAGAAATATAATTACCGGTTTTGCAATCTGGTGAAAGAAAATATATAGTAGGCCAGATAATGAACCCAAGGAAAGCAGATCAGCATTGAAAAGATTTACATCACAGTGTAGCATCGATGGGCGAGAGAATTATGATTCACAATTATCTGTAGATACTACAATAATAAAACACGATATTTTGAGAAATAAAAGAGAAAACAAGTTAAGCTAGTTCTTAGATGTAACGTGCAGATAACTAGTATAATAACAGGCGACATAATGGCGCAACCTGCAGCTTTCCATTCTAACGTAGAAGTTATTATAGAGGGTACAAATATCGATGCTTTGTATAATAGAATATTTAACACAGTTATGAAAATATAACAGTTGTTTTCATGTGGGGGAGGGGGCGTCTTAAATCTAGTGATGTATACAATTAGGAAAAGGGTAACTATTAACAGGAAAATTATTGATGATGAATGTTTCAATTAGATATCAATGTAGAACGTATAATAAAAGATGTAATAATAAAGTACATTATTTCGAATAACATCAATTCTCCAGTTGATATGAAAACCATAAATATATCTGAAAGACCTAATGCAAAAATATCCATTAACGTCGTACTGGGAAATTCCGAAGGTTCCCGAAAATAATTTAAGCGTATTCCTAATTTCAGATTGTAGTGATAATATCTTATTAAGAATATCAGTAGATTATTGGCTGCACAGACTAGTAAAACTGGAAATACACAATACTACTGTATCAGATGTATGAATTATTTGGCTTCTCATGAATCTCTAAACTCACCAAGTATACTGTGACTTATACAAAGCAGTTATGTTTGAGCTCCTAGAAGAGGGCAAAACATTAGCCTTCAAGAACTTTAATATAAACCCCTTTGTCATGGATGTCAACTTTCATGTTTTTATCCAACAAATAGATATATGGCAACTCCATCCTGAAACCAGTTTTACCAATCAATATATGAATCCTAGGGTTTTATTACTTTCTTTTTGTAACGCACAAGTTTTGTTTTTTGTCAAATGTTTTGATGATGCAATATATTCTCAAGATCCTTTAATTTAAAAACGGAACAAAGATGAAAATGTTGCACAGATATTTTTACTTGGTTAAACCAAAAGATTAAACATATTTATAACAACCGTACCTTCGCAAAGAAAACGATCTTCGCCAAGATAGATGCAAAGAAATAATGATAAAGCTGCTGAATAGTGAATTTGTAATCAATAATTGTAATAGGATAAAGTTAGACATCACTGTCGTTGTAAAGGTTTAGAAGAGATGACCATAGCAAATGCAAATTACAACACAGAGATCCAAACTTTGTTCCTGTAATATTTCAAAATATGTCTGATTATGACAGTCATCTTTTCATCAATATTCTTGGGATGAGGTACGGAAAAATAAATCGTATCCTGTCAATAAATCCTGTCAATAATGAAGTGTATACCAGCTTCTCTAAATAGATTATGGTTGATCATTTTCTTTGATTTTGTTGTTGTTGAAATGATGTAAAACAAGAGCTTCAATTCACCGACATTTTTAACTTCATAGAATCTAGTTAAGAGCAATTAGCTGAACATTTTGTAAAAGGAAATAACAACTCGTAATTTCTATGAAGAAAACAACTAGATCATTTGTTGAGAAAGTATATTTATCCGTAGGACTGTGTTAATAATCTGGAAGATTTTATATTAAACATTTATATCGAAAGCCAAACTTTTATTTCAAAATTCATTATGAGTATATTAGTTACGAGGGATTATAAACATGCACAAAATGGATTAAATGAATTTTGACAATAATGCAGTCTCACGATCTATATCTTAACTTCGATATTTTACATTTGATTGGTGATTTTGAGAATTTAGAGATCTGTCTTTGAAGAACTAAACGTTAGATCCAACCTGGTACTATGCATCACCAGTTTTGCATGGGATACTGTATTCAAGGTACATAACAGACGTTAAGTTATAATTATTAAGCTAACTTTACAGTTGCTCATAATTGAGAAATGAATCAGATGTAGAATTTTAATTACTTCAATAAAATGTGTTAAAGCAAATCAATCCTACATGGTAAAAGAATGACAAATCAATATGTGTCTGATCTGCTATTCATGCCACCCAACCTCCCAGATCAAAACTTTTCCATTTCCTTTTGGGATAAACGGCGGAATACTCCGATTTTTCTCAGATCGCGTCTATTGTATGGAATACTTATTTGGATAAACAGCATATAGGAAGAAAGCTTGTTTCCAAAAGATATATTCTTTTCGACCTTAAGGTACAGTATCTTAATATATCATAAGAAGGGGGAAACAACATGAGAATGCTTACAGTATAAAATAATATAGAGACCTCAACACCCTGTGAAAAGATGATTTGGTGTTTCTGTCCCCAGACAACAACAAATAGCATGTGTCTCTTATAAATATCTACAAACTAGGAAATTACGGTCAATTATTACGTCGAAAAAGGAGTTTCAGAGTGAAATAGATAAGTTATTTTTGATCACTTCCCATGTAATTGAAGGGGTTATCTATCCTTTGGAATCGAACATAACGGTCATTTCTGCCATGAGGTGAAAGCATCGATTCTAAGACTACCCGCTTCTCACTTTATTGCTTGTTTGCTTGGTTGGGGGAATTGGGGAAGATGTTTAGGTTTGAATCTCAGAAGGTCCGTTAGTCTGAAGACGGGCAGATTATAAGCGCCCTTCGAGCCTTTTTTATTAACTTCAATAATCAGTTCCGTTTATTTACCACTAATAAGGATTCATAGACAAACATAAACTTCATACCTGAAAGTTTTAGTGAAATGATATACTCAACCACCCTAGAAGTGAAATTTATCAAATATCAAATCCATAATTCAATCATCAGATAGGCAGCATGAAATTAGTAATATAACTACGAATGCGTATGGGAAGGCTGTTCGGCACCGTATAACTCAAGTTTTGTATCAAAATAATAGTCTGTTATTTAAGCAATAACCTAGAATTGTCCGAGTATAGTTGGGTGAAATCCATTCCGAATTCTTCTTGGCGCATTGTGATATGTCTATTGTTGATCCATTGGCAATTTAATCTACAATTTCATCACGTTTCCGCGTTTTATTAAATGCATTTCTAGTTTCTTACAAATGGCGAGGTATTCATCAAAGGTTGCAAATCGAAAACAATCAAAAATACTGTTCACATTACAGGACCTTCTATTTAATGGGCTAAAGGACTAACAGGCCTTCAGAGATTGTGGAAGTCATCAGGTTAGGCGTTTTTAACTGTGTCATTTATTAAATTGTAGGAGGGATAATCAAAATATAGATCCATTCCGGTTACAACTTCCCATCCTTTCTACGTCCCATCCTTTTACTTGTTTTGTTTGTGAGGAAATAGTACGGTGTATTTCTTACAAATGTAGCCGATCTATTTCCTTCATAAATAAAATAAAGGGTTCTCATAAACAGCCACCAGGATATCTTCTTTATCCCACGCCATCATGAAATGCTATATCCAAGAAGATAAATAAAAGAGACCTTCTGTCCTGTTTGCTGGCATAAAGCATATTTTTCTTCCACTGAGAGAACCGTTGATGTAAAGTGCATAGCTTCCACTTTTCTATCTGGAATTAGCTTGAAACACTCACCACTATCACAATTCTTGTCAAATACGACAGGTTCTATCCTGGGAGCTGGTTCTACTTCAACAGCTGTTTTGGAATATATATCTGCAGGCCTGGAGTCTTTTTATGGCTTCGTATACGCTACCATCTTTTTTTATAATTTTATAATCCCCCGCATTGGTTCCACAGATCTTGCATGAAGGTATCCTTTGATCAGGAAAGGCAGATAAATGGTATTACTTAGATATTCCAAACGAATACGAATACATAAGACATATCATTTCAAAGCAATTTTCATTTTGCTTTTCATTATTACGTATGTCAGTGACAATATAGTGTTTCGGAATGAATACAGACTACACATACAACTCACGAAGTATGTGCTGCTTTCATTGCCTTTCACAAGAAAAAAGCTCCTATTGTAATCAATTGACGTGGAAATTCCTCCCTAAAATATTGAATTCATCGGGTCTTGATGAAATGCAGAACAAGTAAAGTCCTTCATAAAACATCTGTCACATTTTCAACAAAGCTATCCTTGGATTACAAAAGTTGCAACGATTGCAGTTATATGTTCCTAATATTATAGGAATAAATAGAGAGAAGCCATAGTTGACTTATATTATCTAAACATAGTTGTTACAAATAAGATTCCAGTGAATGCAATTTTACACGCGAAAACACACATAAGATTATATTGATATATTGAAGCATTTGCTTACGCATTATTGTAAGCAAATAATATATATTATGTAAGTCTTACATACGATAATTCATAATAATAAACATACCTTTATAAGTGATTTAAAATTGTTAAGTGTACAATTAAAATCATTTATTAAAGTATATTTATTCCAAATGTTAATATCCGGCACATAGCAATAAATACCTCAACAAGTATGTCTTGGCAATGTGTATACATTATAAATCAGCATTTTTTATTTTGTTGAAACATTAAATCAGAGATTAGAGGATGAATATTCTTGTTCATATTAAACACACACACACACACACACACACACACACACACACACACACACCCATATATATATATATATATATATATATATATATATATATATATATATATATATATATATATATATATATATATATATATATATATATATAAATATATATATATATATATATAAAGTGTTATATATAAATATTTCAAATTCATATATATATATATATATATATATATATATATATATATATATATATATATATATATATATATATATATATATATATATATATATATATATATATATATATATATATATAAATAAGTTATATATAAATATTGTCAAATGTCATAATGTTCATGTTTAAACAAATTGGTAAAGCTTCATGCATCGATTTTCTTCCGAATTTGAATTATCACATCTTTATCAGAAGACTCAGGGCTCCGTCTCAGATTTCAATAGAGTTCATTAAGGATAGGAATATGAATATATGATAGAGTAACTCAATAGTGGTAACATTAAATCTTTTCTAGCCTTGTAAATTATCAAGTCCTTTGGATTTTGGATTTTGCACACTGTTTTCATGTTCGCTACATGTTACATATTCATCAAATATGACTCCTAAATATTATGTAAATTAAATTCTAGTAATAGTTTTATTATTGATTTTAAAATCTATGTTGAAATGACCGTTCGATGCTATCAAAGTTTCACGAAATCCGTTTTACCAATATTCAGCAATAATTCTAAATGTTTAATCAACCCACTAAATTATATAATTCTTTGTTCGTACTAACACTCATATTATTCATTTTATCCCAGTCAATACAAACATTATTATTAACTGCAAAGGAAATTTGATATTACTAGATATAGTATGGACCCCTACGGAAACCCACATAAAACTGTTTTAGCTTTTGAAAAACTATCACTGAAAGAAACCAACATTTTATGGTTGGTCAAATAACTATTTGTCCATGTATTTACAACAACTCAGATACCTTATTTACCATGTTAATTAAATAAAGTCTGGTGATTTACATTATTAAAAGCTCTACTACATTCTAGCAACAAACCCAAAACAAACATTTTGTCCATAGTACTAACAATTTCATTCTCCAAAATACCAAACATTGTTTTTATTTTCAAGGTCATTTGTAAAAATATTATCAATAAAGATAACTGTTGTATTCGTGAAATAAACCAATAACAGTGAAATTATAATTATGAAAATATACATATAGAGTAAATTTGTGAAAATGAGTATGCTTCAAATATTTATGTGCATAGGTGATATTGATACAGTTACATTAAAAGTATTTATCTGCATCATAATATTTACAGTACAAATTAGTTATACTATTGCATATGTATTCAAAGTAATCTTCATTTAATTCACAGGCATCATAGTTCATTTTCAATGGATTAAATAATGATTCATTAAGTTATTCAAGCCTAAGCGTTCTTGGTGTTTTGATAAATAATAAAATTCATAAATTCATAATCATGTATCAATGAGTTGAATGGTAGCTCTTGTTCCAATATATCTATCGCAGATAAAAGGTTTAGTCATATTATGCTCCTGGTCTTTTATAAATGTTGTATGAAAATGGTTAGAACAATAAATTAATTATAATTAGCAGTTTTGTATTTAATATTATTATAAAACTATAACAAAATCATTATAAACATTGTAAAAATGTATAGTTATATATAATATATATATATATATATATATATTAATATATATATATATATATATATATATATATATATATATATATATATATATATATATATATATATATATATATATATATATATATATATATATGTATAATTTGCTGTCGCTACTGTTTGAAAATTCGTACCAATAATATTTTCAGCAAAATGATATGTTAACACCCAAATATAAAAACAATTTTCAAAGGAATACAAATATATTAGAATAACATAACATTTTATTATGTGGTAAATGATTCTGAATTACATATATAAAATACCGTAGAGATATTTAGTATCAGGGTCATAATTTTGATTTGCTTGTAATATCTGTACTGGTCTTTGGTTTAGTCATACTACTCTCATCAAATGACCAGCAATCAGTGCTGTATTTGTTTTGTTTGTTTGTTGTTGTTGTTTGGTTTTTTTTGGAGGGGGGTGCAATTACACATTCATAAAGGAGTATTGATCAATTTCTGATGAGATTCTCATTCAAGTAATGTTTCCCTTGGGCTGTATTAGAAGCAGACAAACCTTTATGTGACACTTTGTAGAATTCAGGTGGTAAACTAATATTTCTTAGTTTCTTCTGGGCACTGTAGATATGATGTTTCACTCTAGAGGTAGCCTGTTTCATGTTTCTTAATTCACCTACTCGGGGTTTAGAGATGGATTGTTTCCAAACTCCTAATCTATAGAAGCGATCAATATTGTCACTAGGAAAATTAGGTTCCAGGCTCATGTTTTCCAGTACATCCATGGTTGCACCAAGAGCATATTCGCCATTTTTCTCTGGAATACATTCAATTCGCAGAGTGTTATAGCACTAGTATTGTTCTAGTTGATCACATTGTAACTCACGCGTAACTACCTTCTGCTCCAATGTTGTTATTTGGTCATCCCTTTTTTATTGACAAATGTTTGTAAGTGACTTATTTGTATTTCCAAATCTCCGGCAATAGCAGATTTCATTTTTATATAACAGTTATTACTGGCCACACAAAAACATACACAACAAGTCCATACTTTTGTCATGGGTCAGTGGCCATATATATATATATATATATATATATATATATATATATATATATATATATATATATATATATACACCGAATCCACACACTTATCATGGGTTATTTGGTCAGCAGCAAGTACCAGCTACACCATAAATATGGCCGACGATAATCAATGGTCGCCAATAGACAATGTAATTTCACAAAACCTATTAATCATCATTTTAGAACACATGTATACAAATTAAAATCATTCCTATTGTTACTTCACATAATGTTAAAATTGTTGTCTGCACCAATAACTATTAATTATTAAAATAAAGAAAGTAAATCTTAGGAACTAGCAGAGGCCCAATGTCGTGAATACACTGACTGAGGACTGTGTTGACTCTTTTGGAATGTCAGCTCAGAAATGTATAATTATATTAAACACATGTCTAATACGGTTAAATTGTATAACCCATTCATTCAAAAACTACATTCACAACCTGTTAGATAAGGTATTCACATCGAGGTTTTATGGTTAATTTATCAATCTATCGATATATTGATACTGATTACCTGGAAAATTCATTTACATTAAAATGTTTTCTCGGAAGATGGTACAGAAGATTTAGTATTACAGATCTTACTTAGTGGAGCATATTGCCTGCTTGTTTAAAACGATCTTCCTATCATAAAAAGGTTAATAATGTTCTAAAAATTCTCACCTATATAAGCTTACGCTTAGCGTCACAATTTGTTTCACGTTCGAAATGTTTATCTTATACCTAAATCTTATTGTGGTTTTCAGTTAATAGGGCCTTTAATTTGAAATTGAGCTATATTATCATTTATGATTTGCAGAATAAGGGATACCATTTGTTAGCCCTTACATATATATATATATATATATATATATATATATATATAAACGTGTGTGTGTGTGTGTGTGTGTGTGTTATGTGTGTGTGTGTGTGTGTGTGTGTGTGTGTGTGTGTGTGTGTGTGTGTGTGTGTGTGTGTGTGTTTTAGCTGTGTATAATAAGGCACAGGCACAGAGAATCTCGAACCGTGAATTCAAACTCTGGACGTTTCTTCAGGGGACTGAATCCAGAGTGGCGACTTTTCTTGCTGAGACATGTGTAATGTCTCACCAGTCCCTAAGCCGCCAAGCAAAATCAAAATACGAATCACCTACAGCCGTGGAGTTTGGGTGTAAAACACCCAAGTCAGATCACGGCAGTAGTGAGAATGTTTAGCTTAATTATCTAAGCAGCCCTATTTATAGCTATTTTTCAATTGCTGTATCTTTTGTCAAAGCAATACTATATAAACTATATAACCCAATTGTTACTGTCTTCAAAGATCAGTTTTTACAACGGGCAGGCGTCACGAAGTGACTACTATTAAAACTATTTAGCTTAATTGCTATTAAAAGACTGACATCTGCGCTGAAGCAGACCGTATTAGCGCGTCATAGCTTCCGTGCTGTTTGAATTGTTTTCAAACCTGACCTAATTTATGCTATTCTAACTATTGTAGTTCTTAAATGTTATTTATGACAAGCAGATTAGAGCTAATCTTGAATGTCATAGTACTAACTGGACATAACTGGACCTAGGAAAGATTATTCTATTCCCACAAACAACTAAGGTGAATTATATATGCAACTAAAGTTGTTATATAAAACACACCAACCGCGCGATCTGTGTCCCACCGGCCCGTCACCCGAAACACTATGCCGGCACTGTCAACAAGTGTACGATCCGGTACATTATCTGCTGAACTGCCCAGCCTACCCGAAGCACCGAAGATCACTTAAAGGTCATCTCCGCCCGGAAGACCACAAACTTCCAGACCGCCACATAGCGGCGTTGCTCATAAGGAAATCAACATTTCTACCAAACATCATAACTCCACTTCTCCAGAAAGATCCCTACACATACCAAGGACAGATCAGACCGCCCCTATGGACTGGTGGATAAGAGCTTGGGCCCCCGTACCCATAATCCGTGCTGTTCGGGAGGCCGGAGGTTCCCGGCCGCGACATTATAGTAGGAGGAGGTTTTAGTCCAACCAGGCAACTGGTAAGGTTTTTTCTCCTCCGAAATTGACTTCTATACTAAACTGAGGTTCCACCATGCCAAACATTGCATAGTACGCCATTCGTCACAACAACAGTAGCCAACACCAGGTGGCTGTGCCCAATAGGCGACAGCCAGGGGTTCCTACCCCAAACTTCAACAAGACAAGATCTGTGTCCAATGCCACCGCTCGAGATGCGATGCAGTGTGTCTATTTCTGAGTCAGCAGTACATATAATGCTTTAGGGCTTACTGTGTCTACTACAGTCATTTAAATGCTGGATAACCAGACCAGACACCTAAACGGCGTCCCCCCAAAGACGCAAATAGTGCATGGAATATACAGCTCTAGATCAACTTTCCTTAGAAGGCGCGGATCTGTAAACATACGGTCTCCAGGCACAGAAAAAGGAACATCTTAACCGCAGCATAATATGCCTTGTGATATTTGCTGGAGGGTCAAATACTTCATAAGCATACAAATCCAATACATTCTATGACCTACTCGTCACTAACCCTTTATATCATATATGTGTTTAATAAGTATGTGTTTAATATATGTAACTTATACTTAACATTCGGTCACGTGTAGCTGGGTTTGTAGAAAGATTGTATTTGCGGTCATTTCGGAAGAAACAAAATGGTTGTTATGGTGACGAGTATCCACGCGATGTGATATCCGGAGAAAATACGTTAGTTGTTAATAGATTATCAAGAAATAATTTTGTATGAGAAAATATATTGAAAAAAGGGCCAAAATAAACAACCTCGGTATAAGAAAAGCTTAGTGATCCTAATAAACTAATCTGCAATGAAATGATATATCCACATACAAATCTAAACATGTAATATACTAGTGAGACATAAATATGACATCGTCATGAACTATACTTTCGCAATATATTCTAATGAATGTTTTCAGTAAAAACTGTTTTGAAAGTAAATTATTTTATGACAATGATATTTTGGCAAAATAAATAACTTTCTTGCAAAAATACAAAAGTAATTGCTTGTATTGGTTCATATTTTATTAATAGATAGAGCCGAAATTATTTATGCTGATACAATTTTTGAAATATAAGGTATATGGCTGTTGATCCTGATGTTATGATATAAATACACAGATGAGATTTCAGTAAGATCATTATCAATTATTTCCTTAGACATTATTATTTTCACTGTTATTATTACATATCCGGGAAGTTTGTTCAAGTTTAATAAACTCAAGTCATATTCTGGACATTATTACATACCGCCTTTGATTACTTGTTAGTTAGTTAGTTAATTTGTTTGTTTGTTTAAAGTTCTGTTAAAGTATAATTTTAAAAGAGATTCCTTTTTTCTCGATAGAAAGTACATTTAATTTTTGAGGTCGTCATGCTTCATAAATAAACCTGCTGTCATCAGATAAAAACTAATGATCATCATGATACCTGTGTCCCTTTATATTAGGCTTATATGTGGCTTCTAGATTAATTAGTCATCTCGATAGAATAATTTACGACAATCACATAACTTACCCCTTAAGCTATTTTCTGGGTTACGTTTTGTCTCATAGACAATATATAACTAGTCTAAAGTATTACAATG
>JAODUP010001197.1:0-87500 GCA_025642065.1 Paralvinella palmiformis | reverse complement strand
CTTCACAGAGAGACTTATATTTCAAATTAATCATTCACATTAATGGATCCGTATGAATGATTGTGTGCGGTTTTCTTGAAACTATACTCAGGCTATTAATACTTAGCTAGTCACACTCTGTCGATAGTTTTTCGTCCTCATCTCATTTCTTAGTTTATATTGTAGGGGGATTCTGAGCTTTGCTTTGCTCAATAAAGCAAATTAAGATAAATGGATTTGAAATGGATGTAGAATACAGTTGAGCATAGAATGATGTCCCATCAATCCATTATCTAAGGTTGATAGGTTACAACATTTGAAATATAATAAACATAGGATCTATTGTTACCCATTATATAGCTTCTTAATACGTCAACATGTTCCCTTTGGACTACGTATTATTTTATCCAATTTTCTCCATTAATTCGTTCACCATCAAAGTCATATTGTGTTCTTTTTCTTGGCACATTGACGCGTCCCCATTGTCGTATTTTTATTGGGAACGCAGACGCATACAACCCTATTCTGTATAGCATACGTGGTACACATACGTGATTTTTGTATCATGTTATATTTCGCGTGATCGTTCGCATTGGTTCCATTGCTTAGGAAATTAATTTCCTAAATGATTTATTTTCCATAATGACTGAAAAGGATTATGACGTTCACCGTATATTAAGTTCTTCTCACTGGATCACTTTCTGAAAATTCGCGTTATCCGAGATTTCAATATCCCTCTTAATGATAGGCTTAATGTGAAATACGTCTTCGTGAATGTAAGATCATTATATCTAACTTGATTTGTAAGTTAGTCTTTATTAGGCTCCGTTAATACAATGATACCTAATATCAAGACTGAATCATCAAGTGACCTTGAAATTAATAATTTTTAGAACAGATTTTAATATTTTTGTAAGACTTTAATTACACTAATTATTGATGGGAGATATAAAGTAGATTCTAAAGAAATGAGAAACAAGCTACACTAATAGTATAATGATTACTTAAATATTTACAAAATCTGAATTTTGTGTATTTAGTATTTCTATAGACGAGTATATGTGTGTGTGTGTGTGCGCGCGCGCGCGTGTATATGTTTGTGTTTTTGCGTGTTTTTCTGCAAGAAATACATTCGCCAGGTGGCATCACTTTATGGTGTCTAATCTTTAAGTCCCTGTGATATTTCAATTCGTATAATTATCAGTAAAGATTAGTTTTAATTAATACAATTACAAACAAACACTCCCACACACACGAATGTGTATATTCGTTTGTTTATCTATATGTTCTGTTAACATTCTGATAAAACGGTCTTAGTTGGCGAGTAATATGACCTTGATTGGCACTATGATTGGAAAATTAATGTTTACTCATTATTTTTGTATAATATTCTAAACCCTTACATGCCTTAAAGTCCGCTGTTAATTCTGCAGTAATAAATGTGTTTATGGATCTGAAACATATCAGTTATAATTTGATGAGTAAAATGATCCTGGTATAAATTAGGCATTTTGTTTTGTGTAGGTTTAGGGTGAAATAACCCGAATGCATAATTATTGGTGTATTTATATCTATGTTATATTGCATATATTGTCATATAGATGTGGACGTCGTATCACGATTAAGATAATCTACAAAAAGTACAACATTAAGTGGCTATCTTCGTTGTGATGATATGGGTCTAATCTCCATAATAATACTAATAATAATATTAATAATAATAATAATGTATATTTTTAAAAGCGCACTTTGTAACAGGAGCCATTCCATAATACCCAAAATAATATGCCTGTTAAAACCCTATAAAAGATTTAAACGATATTTATTATTTATCTGTGAACGTAAATTAAACAGGTGTGTCTTAGAACGGATTTCTAATATCTACCGGCAACGTATTCCACAAAGTGGGGGGATGCAACACCAAACGCCCAATTATCATATGACTTGAGCCGGGAAACAGACACCTGCAATAATACCTGGGTGGATGACCTGACATTTCGGAATGACTTCCTAATGGACACCAGTTCACACAGGTATTCAGGTGCCATGCCATTGAGATAAGCCATATAACAGGGAGTTACAATAGTCTATACGAGATGTCCCAAAGGTATGGACTACAGTTACAAGTGCTTCTAAAATCAGGAATGCTCTTAAAGAGTAGATGTTCCTAAGGTGATAATAGACAACTCAGCATGCTGATGTAACATATTCATATATATTAATACATTAGTCAAAATAACCCCTAGATGTTTCACTTACCCATTAGGGTTAATAGTAGATGCATCCATCTGTAATGCTGGTGTCGTTAGGGATTTAACACAATGTGGTGAAGCCAACTATATAATATTTGACTTATTGTTATTCAGTTTGTTTTTTAAATGGGGTCATCTATAGCCAAATATCAGCAATACAATGTTCTACCTTTTTCAAGAAAGAGAAGAAATTTAACCCATTGTCAGGATCCAGTAATGTATACAGCTATGTGTCATCAGCATACAACTGATATTTAACTCCGTGTCGTTGTTTAATGATCCCGGGGGGGGGGGGCTTCGTAGTCTAACTGGTAGCGCGTTGGGTCACAGGTCCCATTCACCTGATTTAGAATCTCAGCATTGACATATATGAAGGGTGTTTCATATTTCAGTTCGCTTCATTACATTAAGAGGTATCCTGGTCCATGTAGCATACCATGTGCACAAACGTGGCCGTAAAACATCAATCAACATCTTCCCTATCCAAGCATGTGTTAACTTAATGCTTTTATAAATAAATTGATGTTGCTGGTGTCATTATGTTGACGTTAGCTGTCACACTTTTCTTCGATTCCCTTCTTTTACTCAACGAACTGTTATTTATTTATATTAATCAGAAAGGTTTTCTTCTGTGCTCTCCTTATTGTAATGGCGAATTATTGGCCGGTACAGATGTGTATTTAGCTACTAGCATATACATTTTAATCTTAGCAAGATGGTCCCCGTTGCAACCTTACTGGAGGCATACTAACCAACACATTTGTTTTCACTTTCTTCTCAATAAATCATCCAACATTGCTGATATATCTGCTAAGCTGCAACACGATGAAACTTACTGTATACGATACTTCAATTCTACCAATAAAGGTGTGTTATACAATCATACAAAATATAATTTTAACTTATCCTGGAGGAAATTCTATAAGAGACACATTCCATGCAGGATACTTTCCCTCCCAAACGAAGCCATGAATAACAGAGATGGGTTATTCATCTTTCTAAAGTTGAATTGTCAGTATATATGATAGAAAGGAATTCAGTTACAATTGGAATATAAATTCAGTGAACAATATTATAATCCATGATTATATCGCTCATATTAATTCTACAGCTAAGATGACTTGATTACAATTATACCTGTTTTGTTGTTACCTAAACGAAGTAGCTGTGACTGACTTCAATCTGGATGCTAGTAATATGTTTGCAGACGAGGAGTATACAGTTATATCTCATTAAACTTCAGAAGAGCAATTACCTTTTCATAAGCTCAATTAATCATCTGAAGGTAAATGGCAATTCGTGAAAAGCATTTCTGACAATATCTGATGGTTTCGTTAATCTTTGATGTTTTAGATCTTCAAAATACATTTACCATGATAACTTTAGTAATTATGACACACGCACCTCTAAGGTTATAGAAGTTCTTCAGGAGGTGCAATGTCACATCGACAATACAGGATTTATTAACAAATAACGTTTTGTGTATGCACCTGGGTATGACTGCATGTACGTGCGGTGTTCTATATCTACGTATGGCATGAGTGGCATACATAATCAAAGCATTTAAGTATTTAAAGAGTAAACTGATTTCAGGATATAACAAAAGATACATGCGTCCAAAACACAATATATATATATATATATATATATATATATATATATATATATATATATATATATATATATATATATGGGGGTTCAATTTTCAGACATATGCATATTTGTTGCATCTTAAAGAAATAAATAAGTATAAAACGTCTACAATTATACAATAATATCACCTTTCTAAATGCTCTAAATCTATTTTATCGTCTTAAACAGTAAGAAAATTGTTTATAAAGTAAAAGCCTCCTTTCAACTTAACTCTTCTGGCTTGATGGTTCAGAAGATAATTACTTCTCCAGCTAGGGCTTTTAAAATATACTTCAATGCTGTTAATATTAGGCCTAATACTCATGGTATTAGCAACAGGAACTTCGTTCGTATTGTTAATCCCAGGCATTGAGCTGTCATGTTATGTATGATTAATCTGAGATCAATGCAATTTTTGAATAGATTAATAGCATAATATGTGGTATCAGGAAAGTCATATGTATTTCCTCTATCATATCAAATCTTAATTTAGAAGGTAAGACAGGGCACATAGGGATTTAACAGAAATATAATGTCATTTGTTGAATATTGGAAATATCTCTGAATAATTGTTTGTATTTCATTTACTAACCTAAATACAAAGAGGGATATGAATAACCTTTAGCTTAAGGAAAACGTAATGCTATGTTACTTCAATTAGTTTTCAAATAAGGTGTCATATTTTAAATTAATTTCTTGTGATTCTATGATACTTATATAGTTGATTAGGCCAGCCAAATATGTTTGTTATGCTACAGCCACATGCGTGTATGTAAACGATTTCTTGATTTCAGTAAAGAATTTCGATTTTGGAGTCCCTTACATGACTGAACTAATTCAACTTCCTGTAATGAAAATGCATCGTATTTTCAGGTCTTTTGGACTTCAACAATCCGTAACTGGAAATCATGTGACGACTACGACTTCAATACAACACTGCAATACCATATGTATATAAGAGTCACCTTAATAATGTATGTAGTATGTCTTCTTATGGCAAACCATCATTCAGACATAAATATTTAACAAAAACAAGCAAGTAGAAGGACGAATTTCTTCAATTAGGGATTTTTAGAAACCTTGACAAAAATGAAATGTCAAAAAATTTCTTCACTAAAGCAAACATCCACCATGAGCTTAACTTAAAATATTATGTTTTCAGAATCATTTCAAAACATGAGACTTTTTAAAGTTATGATATTATATTGTAATCATCACACCAAACTAAACATTCAGAACGATAACTGCGGTGCATTGAGAGAAATGCGAAATAGGCATTCCACTTTAATCCAAATAGTCGTCAGAGTTTTAGGGACCTTTTCAACATTTGATGTAAATCGCGAATAAAATATTACGTTTTTGTGATATCCTCAGCAGTAAAGTCAACACATACCCCTAACACTGTACGCCAATACAGGTTAATAAAACATGTGGGAAACATCACATATTGTATGCTCAGGTCGGTGAAAATAAATACCAATCTTCGTGTTAGACGGCTATCTACAAAACCTGCAAATACCTGCAACATATATTTATATTTGCATATTCTGTATTAAAATAGAAACAAAAGGCATTAATTGTTTATCCGGATTACATTGATCAAAATCAATTATATAATTTATATGATATAAACATATACAAGAGAAATAGGTTCCGATCTTCAAACAGATAGAGGAGCTTAGGAAGTCAAATATAATAAATGATTGCTAAGTATATATTAGAGACGCTTACTTGAAAAGGGTTATTTCAGTTCCATATTGGAAGTGATATCGTTGTTTTAAAGAGCATTTTGATACGTGTTTCACAAATACAAGAATACGTATCAAATATAACTCAACGAAATAATTCGGAGAAAGAGAGAAAAAGAAACCGAGAAAATGGAAACGTCGCTCATCAGCACTCACATACACACTGGGATGCGTTAAATAAACAAACACTTTTAAACCATCATTCACACACATATAGTCTGTATATTTAAAATTTAAGCCGTGACGGGAAAACTTAAATTTGCAATGTGAATACTATTTGGTTATAATCCATAACGTAATGTACTGTTGGGCTATTGTTGGAATGGGCTGGTGATATAAAGGTTAATATATAACGATGGGCTCTTAACTTTTCTATCCATGGGTCGTTTCCAAATCCTTTTCTTTATATCAGAATCGATAATATTGTCTCCATATTCCTATGCCATCTATTTCAGCCTAATGATTGATTAGATCATTTGTGTCACTTAATACAATTGATCATTGTGTTGATTGCCTGATACTTCGCACTGTTGTTTTAATGGCAGCATTATGTCACCTTGGGTTCTTCTATAACTGGCTTTAATTTTGATTCCAGCAAGTGAACATGGTTGGTTTGGTTTGGTTGTTCGGGGAGAATCCCCGGGCTGTCGCTTAATCAGCACAACCTCTATGTTGGAGTGGTTGAGAAATCTCCTCCCCCACCACTCACAGGGGAGCAGTACGGAAAGATGGAGCCGAAATACCCTGAGGGTGGTCACTGCCAGAGTGTTTTACGTCCTCGGGGGGTTTTAACGTCCCCCTTTATTTTAAGTAATTCAGTGGAGACGGCAGCGCCATTTAACGTGGTCAGCCACCCACGATGTAGTGAGCCGAGAAATTAATCCCTGGAAAAGTTTCGACCTCTTGCGGGGTTCGAACCTGTGACCGTTGGCACCAAGTGCCGGGTGCTTAACCACTAGGCCACCGGAGCTCACTAAGTGAACATGCAAGCGCGACTGTATATATATATATATATATATATATATATATATATATATATATATATATATATATGCATGATGACCCTGGATTTAGAGACTTATTATCTCTATCTATCTATCAATCTATCAATTTAACTATCTATCTATCAATCTATCCATATATGTGTGTGCGCGCGAGTATGTGTGTGTGTGTTTCTTTGTTGCTGCATATGTGTGTGTGTATGTGTGTGTGTGTATGTGTGTGTGCGCGCGTGTGTGTGTATTAGTGTACATATAGAGAAGCAACAGGCACAGAGCATCAACATGTCTTAAAACAAATCGAGACCTAACTCCATAAATATAAATATAACTATACATACATTAATCTAAAAATAAAATGTTCCATACCTCCACATATTTATAGATGTATGCATTTACCTAGCCATGTGTCTGGTCTACTCATCAGCATGTGGGAACCAGCTAATTCTCTTTTCGTATGCGACAAATATGTCACGCTCACAGGAAAGCGGCTACATACAAGCTACGTACAAAAATCGGAAACACGTAAAAACATACCATTTGATACCACAGTTAACAGTGAACAACACGTGAGTGTGGTTCAATGGTGACTTGCTACATACATATCATAAACTATTTTGACACCACAGTTTACATTCAACAATAATTTGCTGTGGTCCAAAAGAAACCTGTATATAAAACATTTCGACACCTCAGATGCTGGCCTCAGCTTTATTCTAGGTTCGAATAACTGAATAAATCCTACCTATATGAACCAGATACACATCCAATTAGTCTGGCGTCGAAGTTCTTCTCTAACCTAAGTGAAACTTTAAGCCTTATATATAGCCTCAGTGTGTTAACAAACATTACAGTTTGTTCATAACAAAAAGAATGTACACTAACTCAGTGTGGACTCACTGAAGTGATTTAAATTAAATAAAAACAAAGCACCAATACCACACAATGGATTATTACTGGACTAGAACGAAATACTATGATTTACTCGAACAGCTAATCCTCGTACCTTTCCGTTCATCACTAAGTGAACGTTCATTCACGCTTAATTTAGCGTCCCTAAGTATATGCAGTTAGGTGTGGTGGGATCTAAATTAAAGCGCCTATCCACTTGATCTATTTGACCCATGGTCGAGAACAGCCGATTTCAGGCAGATATCCAATACTGCGAATGACACGTCGGGATTATAATATCATTATAATTAGAAAAAAAAAATTAAAAAAAAAATTACTACAACAATCCAGAAGATGATAATCTAAATATAAACAACAATCTATCATTGAAAACTACGGCCAAGAATTCATCATTAAAGATTAAGCCTAAAATGGAAAAGAAAAATATTAGTACACAGTATGAATAATATATGAATAACATAAATCAGACTAAATTTAGATCAGTACTAGTAGCAGCGATACAACACGACTCAAGCCAATAGCAAAAACTGGTTTCGACCTATTCAAGTCTTCATCAGGTTACATAGGATGTCAAAAGTTGTTTAAAGTTCGGGGAGTATCCCCAAGTGATCGCTTGTTTGGCACAGCCTTAATATAATGTTACCATATTGTTCGAGCTTTAAATAAAACAAATTCAATCTGAAGCCACGCATTTATCCCTTAGATCTTTTTAACAAAGGAGGTGTGTTATTTTAATCTCTTTGTTCTACTTGTAAACTTACGCAACCCGGTGTTTAGACAACATCCCAACGATAATATGTTTGTACAGGTGTGAAAGTGCCCAACATAATAAACAAATAAACCTAAAATGTACTTCAAATGAATTAGTCGTTGCTTCCCATTTGACAATTGATAATTAGATATTTCATAGCTTTACAAACATAGTAATGGTGAGTCGTGTTTTGTGCTTCAGACGATTGACGCTTTACTGAAGTTGTGTTTGTGATAAACCATTCCAGAGCTTCAGGAGACATTCTAATTATTTTAAGGTATTTATTTCAAACTATTTCACACTAAATAACACGAGAGGCCTTTAAGTTTAGAATAAGCAGTAACGATAATATATTGGTAGTGTTCTAAATAACTCTTAGGTTGAAGTATTTGGAAATGTTAATTTTTTATTCTTGAAGCCATATTGCCTGTTCTAGAAAACGGCATTACTGGTGCTACATTTTCATTCTTTTCGGCTAATTCTAATATATCTTTCGAACGTTTTTTTGTTTAACCCTGTTGGTTCTAATGATCTCAGGGTATCAATCCAAAAAGGTTTCTCGATTTAGTCTATTAATTCGGTCTTGCCTATGAGAACCTGAGCTGTGTATTTGTTCAATCGGTATTAAAATGCAATCACCGAGAGATGGACGGTTGTAATCAGGCAGAGGAGCGCCATCTGCATGCACTTTTAAATGTGCATATAAAGAAGAAAGTCGATGTTTTTTTTCAATTGTAAATCGATGGCCATTAGCCCTTATGCGAAGAGATGAAATAGTTTCGCAACATATTGTTTTTATAACAGAATTAGAATTAATAAGCATAAATAACGTATGAAGAAGAGCAATCTATATCTCCCATTATGTCAAATGTTTTTTGCGTGACAGTGGTCGTAATATCTGAGCAATCACTTATTAGATTACAAGTCATGCAGTTAATAATACTGCACGGCTTTGAACCTCAACAGCTAGTAGTTGGAACAGCGCTCTTTGACAGACGTTATATTATTTGCAATTCCCTAACAGTTTTGCCTTTAATACCACGCATCCATATTTTAGGGTAATTTCTTTTACACAAGGCTTGAAAACGAGTACCCTATTGCTGATTAAATTCCTTCTAAAATAAATCATAGAATAGGCGATCTTAATAAACCTTTAAAGGTACCTTTGGGATGAAAAGAGAATGTGTATGCAACATCTGTTGGTTTAAAAAATACCTTGGTCAGTAAGGTATTATTGTTTCTTGGGTCTTATGAAAATATCATCCACATACCGGAAGTATTCTCAAATTTTGCCATGTAAATATCGGCGTAGGGTGGTGCCGAATCATTACCCATAGAAGTGCCTACTTTTTGGATGTACCATTCATCATTAAACAAAAACGTATATCCCTTATTTAGTAAAACGAGACTTGAAAGATGTATTAATTATTTTATAACAGGGGTACGTTTGACCCTCTGAAGACCTTAGTTTAAAAAATCTAACCAGTGGTGGACCATTGAATTTGCCGTGTCTTGTCTCCATAGAATTTCCATTACACTCTTTGAATCAATTTTGAATTTCTGAGTACCCAGCCTGGATATGACCGTAGCGCTTTCGGTTATAATTTTGAATAATGTTTTTCAGTAAGGGAAATTTTACTCTAATCATATCTATTTTTAATCCATGTCAAAGTGAGCTACGGTCATTTATTCCCAGTGTTAAAATAATATTTATAGCGCACTTACAAGGCACAAGGGAAGCTTTCTAGCAGCACATTCTCGTGAGGTGTAGCAGTTATCCTGGACACATTCTCTTCTTGTCGAGCCGTAATAGCGCAGTTAGTTAAAGCTTAGGACTGGTAACCGAACGATCGCGGGCTCGAGGCTCCGTCAGCTGCAATGTTGTCATGTGGTGACAGTTTCACTGATCCATTAAAAAATTAGTACTTGACAGGACGCGATGGCTATGTGTTTGAGTAACGCTCTGCGTCTTTAATGGCAGCATGCGTCATATGCTCTCTTGGGAGTTGAGATATGTTATGGGTGGAAAATGGTCTGAGTCAGGATAATAATACTGTAAATAATATTGTAAAGCGCCTTAGAGCAGCTTCCAGCTGAATAGGGTGCTAAATAAATATCAAATATTATTATATATTATTAGTATTCTCCTATGCTCAATATGCCCTTCGCGGTCTTTCGCTAGGTCCAACTCTTTTGTGTTGCTTTATCTGTTTTGTGGGAACCCTTTAATGTTTTGTCCAATCTTCTTTTTGCTGAGGCTTACTTACCATTCGGGATGTTTCTTCACCGTCTGTTGGGGAACACGGAGCAGGTGGTCCACGCTTCGACTCCTAGGGATAGTTATTATTTCTCATTCTACTTCTAGTCTATGCATATAAGAGTTAGAATTGTCGCGGATATAGTGGACACAAGAACACTTTGGAGAATCCATCAGGTTGTTTCTGTCCATAGGCTAAAAACCTTTAGTAATTTGAATAATAACCGTCCAATAGTTATGTAGTTTATATTGTACGCAATGCGATATTCAAACTTACAACCATCTATCATGTATATTCAAAGAAACTATTTTGATTTTTTTTCTTTTCAGTGAAGGCAATCATGTAAACTAGAGATTCCCACTCAGAAAAACTATGTGGACAATATTTCATTTACTGTTCCAGCTCATTGAATGAGTGTTAATCAGTATTATTGAATTTATTTGATATTAGCTTTATCATTGCTGTTGTAAAGCTGATTTTAAGGACGTAATTCTCATACGCAATGCACAATCAAAGTTTTAATTATTTCCCTTTTTCAGTTGCCAATCTGGATAGTTTCAGTCTTTGGGATTTAAACATCTATCACTCTGGACACGTTTCTCCCATGAAAGCGCCCGCAGTCTAATGAAAGGGTTAGAGCCGATGAATCAAACACGGGTCCCCAACCACCTTACAAGCCAAAGTGGTCAAATCTGTATGAACATGCCAATAGATTCATGTCTGCATCCTATAAGAATATTCAGGGTACATAACACATTGTCAGTAATTGTGTTTAACGTTGATTGGCAGTCCACTTAACAATATGTTACAGTACAAGTATTTAACCAAAGTTTTCAATGGTTTTGGTGTCGTATATTTATATAGAATTATTTTCAATTAAGCGATGACTGGATAAAGTGTTGAAGTAGATGTATTCATCATGCACTTTTCAAAGAAACAATTCATCGAATAATTTTAATTATTCATTAAATAATTATAATTACCTCCAGTGAAAATATCAGAAAGGTAAGTGTGCATTTAAAATGGCCGTACCATGGTGATTTGGCTGTTGGCTGTTGGTTACTGCCCAAATCGCATTTAATGATCACATTTCAAACGAGACTAATATAGATATTTATCTTTTTCTGGGCATTCATTCAAATGATAGTAGTTCAGCAAAATATGTTTGCTACTGTGATATCGGTCATCTTTATGCAATAAGATACCAATTAGTCGTAATTGTTACTTATAACATCTTATGTTTCTCATTGATCTTTTAGACCTGTACCCACCTTTTCTACACCTTCAACATCATATTTGTATTACCACGTTTACTGCACCTAAGAGGTAGGCTCCTAAGATGAATTTCCAGCAATACATATGATAACACTCGAGCAACTGATTCGCGCCGGCAAAATCCAATATACTGTCACATCCAGCGGAAGGTAACAATCAAAACACATTAAGGTGATATCCACATTAATCTATTTCGTCCATTCACAAAGGATAAACGATTAGATAAACCAAACAAAGTAATATATATATATATATATATATATATATATGTGTGTGTGTGTGTGTGTGTGTGTGTGTGTGTGTGTGTGTTGTATGTATTATATATATATATGGTGTGTGTGTGTGTGTGTGTGTGTATGTGTCCAGCTATCCTCAATATCAACATTGGTGCCAATGATTTCATATGACATTAATAATACGGTTTCTTTTATGCGAGTCATTTCATTCATTCAGTAAAGCAATATATATTCTACTTGCGTATATAAATAGGGTGGTGGAAAATGATTTGTATTTTGTCATCGAATAATAGGAAGTTAAGAAATTGAGTGAATTTCTTCAATTGTTAGCCTCTGCCTATGAGATTACGCTTATATGCGTGTTTGGGTGTGTGTTTGTGTCTGGGTGTGTGTACATGTGTGTGCGTGAGTTTATGTGCGAGTGTGGGGGTGCGTGTGTATGGGTGTGTGTTTGGTGTGAGTCAGTTAGATTGTTTTTCTAATCATAATCGTAAATCGACTGCTTTCTTAAAATAATTACTAAGAGTAAAACTGTGCATAGTTTTTTTTCCTTGAATGCAGGAAGAAAAAACACATTGATTGTAAATACCTTATTATAAAGACCTTATTATTTTAATACTTTCTATATTTCATATTGTATCCTTTCGGAATTTGCTAGCTGTATGTGTCTGTATATAGAGAAGGAAACAATAGCATTTTTTATCAATTGTGATTAAGTTTATATCACGTGTAGATAATATATTAAAGTGATGCATGCAAATTTCCCTCTTTCATCGCTTCCTCTTACTCCCTATATCTTCAGTGGAAAACCTCATAATTCGTATTACAAAGAATCCGAGGCTTAAATATCATCTTCTAATAAAAGATTGTTGTTACACTCACCCACTCCTCACAACCAAATACCTATTTAGATACGTATCCATGATATATATACACATATATATAAAATCAATATAACTTAAATTATACTATATAAAACCTTTATTATGGAGTATATGACTGGTGTTTTATGGCCACTTTGTGCACATGGGAGGCCAAATGGGCCGAGCGACCTCCAAAGGTAATGAACCGAAGTCAAAAGTGAAATAATCTTCAGATATGCCCAACCCGATATTCGAACACGGGTGGTAGTGATATGTGGTCCAACACGCTACCGTTAGACGACGGTGGCGCCCTGCAATGTCATGTATAACATGATGTCTTGCTCAATGTATAATAATAAATGTTTAGCCTTTCTGATAAAAGAATATCATTTCTAAAGACTAGTCTTTTTGTGCTATTCATCCTTACCATCTTTACCAGACTAGTTATGAATTAGCTCATTAGTCCCACTTAATACAATTTAATAGTCATGGGGTTGACTGGCATGGTACAAACTAGCTTGATCAATGACATTGTTTATTGTAGATATATATTATATCACAAAGTTATTTTATCTTCTAGGTAGCTGAACGTCTATATGACGTTTCATGAGAAATTATTGCAATCTCTTCAAACGACGAAGTCCTTCCCGGATAAGTTCCCTTCTGAGAAAAGTCCCTGACGTAAATAACGGATAGCGACTATTCATCATTCTAATATAGTATCCCTACTATAGATTATCATATTGTCCCATAGATATATTGCATAGACGTGTACATTTCCCAAATTTATTTCTTCGTGGTATTTCGGACGACGTTTGAAGATCTGCCGAGTTGGGCGTATTCTGCCATCAAATTAGTATCATTCAAACTGATAGTGATTGCTAAAGTCCTTAAAACTGGTATGAAGTTAATTTTAATTTGATTATCCGTGATAATTAAACTCGGAATTATTTTAATGTTTCCTCTTAGCCGTATACATATGTCTTCGATGAAACTCCATTGATTAAACTTAGTCAATTTCGATTTTCACCAACGGCTAAACTTGAAATAGAGTTCAATGAATTACTGTTCGCTAAGAATAATCAGATAACTTGTTCTGTCAATAGTCTACTTGAACGATTGACATCATACTACAGGTAATCACTTGTAACTGATGCGTTGTTGGTTATCTTCCTTCAATTAGAAAAATGGTACCATATCTCAAAGTTGTCTACATTAAATAAAATTCAATCAGAATGAAGTAGTTAATACTTTCCCTTATTCTGGTTCTTTGTGCTCAGCCAGAGATTGATGTACTTTAAAGATATATCTATGTTTCTATCAATATAGTTGTTTACTTGTCTATATATATATATATATATATATATATATATATATATATATATATATATATATATATATATATATATATATATATATATATATATATATATATATATGTCTATCAGCTATCTATCTATCTTCCTTTCCATAGAGTCATGTCTTTATCCATCTACAACGAATCAGACAATAATTACTAGAATACTTCATTCGATTAGGACTTAAACAGCTTTAAAACACTTTAACCTTTTGACGAAATACCATATAGCATTACACATTAATCCATGTTATGTTCATGAAAAGGAAAGAATACGTGAAGACTAAAATAACTGAGAAACTCATTATAAATTTAAGGAGGATTACATGATGATTGATTTATAACTTATCATACACCAATATCTTATCAGAGTAAGATGATTTTGTATCTATCTTGTAAAGAATATGTTATAAAAATATAGCATATATGTATTTTCATTATATTAGAATTATATACACATCAATGGAAGTATAAACTTATTTTACTGATCTTAAAAGATTTGTAAATATGACACTGAAAAGTTAATATCCCAATAAGGATTAATAATACAATACACATAGAACGCTTAGAGGCACAAATACACACAATCAAACGCGCGCGCACACACACGCATATAAATACACTCACACACTCACAGACAGACAGACAGACAGACAGACATATATATATATATGTGTGTGTGTGTGTGTTTGTGTGTTTGTGTGTGTGTGTGTGTGTGTGTGTGTGTTATAAATATATTTAAGGCGCTGGCACAGGTATTGTACTTTCACTCAAACAACAATTATAACTCCAAACTGATTTATAAAAAAATTAATGGCATGTATAATTAATCACCGTTATAATTAGAGAAAAATAAAAGAAGAAAACAAATTTCTAAAATAATCCAGAAGAGTATAATCTAAATATAAAAAAGAGACTATGATTAAAACAAAACCAGGCTTTGTGCCAAACACTACGACCAAGAAAGATTAAGCCTAAAATAGAAAAATTTAATATTAATACATGAATAATGTATGAATAATATAAGCATAAATCAGAATAAATTCAGATTAATACTAATAGCAGCGATACAACACGACTCAACCCATGTGTGTGTGTGTGTGTGTGTGTGTGTGTGTGTGTGTGTGTGTGTGTGTGTGTGTGTGTGTGTGTGTGTGTGTGTGTGTGTGAGGGCACATATAAACATAAAGCAATAAAGCGATATGCATATGCCAGACATATGCCATTAAGCTTGTAATATGAACCTTAATGGAGTAATGACATGGACGTTAATATATTACAGCGAGTTCTTAGATGAACAGTTCACCCCTATGTCTAAGATTTAAATGTCTAATTGTTATAAAAGTAACCCGAAATACCACAATGATAATCACAATCTCTACCCAATATCAAATAAAAACAAATAATACTAATTACTGGGGGGTAACCAATATGGATTACTCGAATGCCAAACTGCGTTCACTTGTTAAATCTAATAGCTCAGTAAATACTTCTTGTCACAAAAGGTGAAAACAAATCGTCTTAAAGAATTTTACTGTATTGATTTCCTTAGACAATTCCCTAATGTACCAGGCTGGTTGTACCAACTATGCTGTAGTATCCGTTATTATGCTTTTGTTCGGAGAATACATGACTGGCTGATTCCTTTTTACATTGTTATAACCGGGTAATCAAAACGGCTTTTATTAAGCGATGAAATCACGCCGCTCACATGCCATTAGAAATCCATTAGCCAGCACTTTGAAGTGGATGATTAAATATGCGCTTGGTCTTGTTCCTATTTTGACCGGTCTTTTGTGGGCCATCTTTTTTCGGTCTAATGATAGCTTACTCTATTAGTATCACTTTATTCAGTTCAACATTATGCCAGATTTGAGGAATATCCCAGTATTTTCCAGGTGATAATGTATCTTCTACGTTTGTTGACTAGCTTTGGGAACGTCCTGGAATTTATGGTTTCAGTGTGGTTCGCATAATGTCTTTAGTTTCAGCTGAGTTCGACGTGTTATTTTCTGAAATAAATATCTCCCCATGAGTCATTAACGAGTAACGCTGTCTTTGTAACCTGCAATGGACACTTCACTGCAGGAGAAACTTAATATGATACATATATTACATATGTCATGTATGCAAATATATTTAGCTAATTAACAGAAGATTAACGTAAAATAAGTGAATGTTTTCCCAGATGCTACGTTTGATTCAGTAAATTCTCTTTTGTTTTGGGTTATTGTGGGACATATTTTAATTCATCTTGAAAGCGCCAATGCCAATATTGTGCTTGAACGAATTGAAAATAAAACAGCTGGCGTCTAGCAACTGATGCGATGATGATGATCAAAAACTTATATCAATTATAATAACTGGATGTTTCGTAGCAACTGATTACTAAATAATCAGCGAGCCGATCGACACTTTAGTTAATCCAGTATTCCAACTGTCCCAAAGTTTGGTTTATTTCTATTTATAATTCATTATATATATATATATATATATATATATATGTGTGTGTGTGTGTGTGTGTGTGTGTGTGTGTGCATTCGTGCGTGTGTGTGCGTCCATGATACTAAATCTCTGTCACAAACGGGACGTCACAAGTCGTAATTATCACACCGGGTCAGTTCACAAACGCATTCCAGATATATCATTTCTGATGGAGACAGCCATTGAATATAATATATATCAGACTATCTTCTGGCTAAGAGTAGTAAGTCTTTTTCGTAGTTTTCTATCCTCACTGTAGAAGGTTCCTTCAGACATATATCAAAGAGAGCAATTTTTGTTAATAGTTATCGACCACTCGACACTCGATCACAGTATTCAGTCAAGGTATGGGCTGTTATTCCAGCAGGTCAGTGCATATATTCAAATTTTCTTACATATTTTATTCTTCAAATTATTGAAGAGCGATAATTTGGGATGCGAGTTTATTTTTATCCCTTGGGCAAACACTGTAATCGAGTGAAAAGAGGACTAACTAGCTACAACCCTATCTCAGCCCTAATTAATTAAATTAACTATAAATCAACCTGGATTTTTATTATTACGGCAATCAATGATGTTTCGCAATAGAGGAATGCAGTCATGGGTTGATTTACTTCTTATACCACAGGTTTTTTTAACATTTATGATATTTAACAACTTTATCCAAGCAAAAGTACAATTATTTTGATATATTGTATAGTGTTCCTGGTGGTCCCTATTTTACAAGTTATGATAATAAGAGAATAATCGCATGAAAGGAAGAATTAATTATTTGTTTGTAAAGGTTTGAATATAATTTATTTGATAAGGGATTTATTTTCTCTCGTAAATCTTAGGGCGCAAATTATTTCATCTTTAGAAATGGTCCTTTGTAAGTTTTAGGTAGTAAATTAGTGGTGAAAAATCAGCTTGAATTAAATCATCAAGTTAGTATCAATGCTTTCTCGATAGAAATATTTACATACTGAAGCGATTCCTCGTGTTTTGATAATGCGTCTGCCACTTGTTTGCAATAATGTAATAAATTAGTCTTCCTTCTATTTGTGCTGGCCTCGTAGATGGAAAGTATTCGAGCGATCTAATTCTGTAATAAATTATCTGTGATATCTCGCTACCATTCCCTCTAGTTTGGGGGTGTGTAGGAAATACAATACAGCTTGAATACAATATATATCCTCTTCAAATAAACTAACAGACATCTGTGGTATTCTACCAGATAACTCTTGGAAAACGGGTCCCTCGCTTTACTGTTTCTTGCTTGTCTCCAGGAATGATAAATCAACATGGGTTTGATCTTCTTTTCAAATCCTCCCACCAGTTGCGGCATATCACTGTTAACGCACCCGCTCTGAAGAAAGCTTCTACGTTTTCGTTTGGATGTTAGCATTATAGTACATTTACAATACATCTTATGGAAGACATTTCCGAAAGGTGGTTGGTCATTAACGTCGAAACGGAGGAGAATAAAACAACATAACAACTGTGTTCTACATCTCTGATGTGATCCAAAATGTGTTTACTTATATACATTTGATCCAATCAACCGAATACTCTGTTGTTTCCTCAGGTGGTGTCTATTTTATTGGAATATTTATTTCGAGAAACGTCATACAGGTAGAATCTGAGATCAAGAGCGTAAATTCTTTATCAGTATGAAGTTTCAAAATCTGGATAACCACCAAAATGTATCCAATTCCATTTTAGACTATATGTTAGTCATTAGCAAGAATGATATTAAAGATGTATTGAAGGTTTAACTTTTCAGTATGAATGCTAGAACAATATAAATGGCATAAGTGGATTTCCTATTTATTTATCGCAATGTTCCCCGCAATGAATTAGCCGTCATTGCCTGGGAACGATGGATGAAATACAATACAAACATTTCTAAAATGAAGCTTTCAAAAACACCACAGGGTTTAACTCCATAATATCAGTTCAATTAATAAATTTACATGTCACAGGATGTGTCCAAATGGTGAGTATGTATTTACGTCAGCAACAAAATGTAAATAGCATATGTCTCTTATAACTAACTTGATTACCGTTGACATATAATATATAATATAATTATGCATTCATAAAGCCCCTGAAGGTTAACCAGTCATACGGTTATACACGATCAGACATTAAGAGATTACCATGAATAAGCTAATTTTAATATGGGATTTGGATGTTGCAACAGTCTTCGTGTATCTAGTGACTTTTGGGAGGGCATTCTATAAAGTTGCAGCTTGGTAGATGAAGGTCACTTCTCCCTCCTGCCTATTGAGGTGAGTCTTGGGAACAACAAGAATAGTAATAATGGTTGCCACTGCCATTCGTAGATTATCAAAAATATCTGATAACCTAGGATGCTGAACTATTCACTATTCAGTGCTTAGAAAGTAAAGCGTAGAACCTTGAACTTAATATATACACAGAATAGACACTTTAAGGTTGTAGTTATGTGATTATATTTTTGGTCCCAGTGACCTGGCTGAGATATTTTGTTCTTGTTCGAGCATGGAGCAACGGGTTACAGCAATCCAGTTTCTAGGACATAAAAGCATAGACAATAGCTACAACAGAATCATGGGATGGCGCTTTTCTAATCTTTCTCAAATGACAAAAACCAATAGAACATACCTTTCTGACATGATTTCACGTAATTAAGTGACAATCAAATATAACTTCCAAATTGTGGGCTGAAAAGACAAGGCTAATACTAGCAGTTCCCACTTCCACCTGAATATATTTAACATTAATGTCTTGACGATCGAAAGTTGATGATAGTACGATTAATGAAATATTATTACCGTTTAACTTCAACTTGTTAGTAGTAGTCATGCTTGAATATCAACTACGTAGTGCTCCATTCTTTTGTTTTTATCAGCTAGCTAGATAGATAGTTGAGTATCATCCGTATATAAGTGATACTCAATATCATGTATTTTCATATCCTAATTAGATAAAGTATATATTGAGAAAAGAAGCGGGCACAGTAGAGTACCTTTAGGTATATAAAAAGGAATATGGACTTAAGTTGAGAATGTATCATTAATCATCACCTTCTGGGTGCGATCTGAGTAATAGGATACGAGCCATGTCGGGCCTATTCTTCTCGTATACTCAATTTAATCTTGATTTTTATGTGATTAGATTATTGGAGTCAAATGCCTTATTAGCGTTATTAAGATCATTAGGAGTTAAGGTATCCTGCTGGAATATCTGCCGATAAAAAGTTAGGCCGGTTCTTCACCATTTCCCTTCGTGTTAAGAAATGCGTCAGCTCTTGTTAATTTAACGTTGCTCTAAAAATACACCTGTTCAAGGTTGCTTCTACAGATAAATAATAATTAGCTTTTAAATCTCTTATAGGGATTTTACAAACATAGTGATTTGGAGCTATCACTGTACAGCACCTTTGAATAGCTCATGCTAGTGAGGGCATTACATATCAGTTGTTTTTATTATTATTATTAGTAGTAGTAGTAGTAGAGGTGCTATTATTATTATTATTATTATTATTATTTTTATTATGTTGTTGTTGTTGTTGTTATTGATGTTATTGTTGTTGTTGTTTTTGTTGTATAACGCCACGTTTGGCTGTACTGATCACATCGGTAAACCAGGGAACTAGAGGATGGAAGACCATGATGTGATAATGCATCATCCTAAGTGGTACTCTGTTTTGAAAATATATCACTTCCATTAATCTCATCAGGCAACATTCAGTGACTTTAAACGTACAGTAGAAAATAATATTTTGATGGATACGAGGATGGCACATATAATGATCAATGGCAGAATGATCTGATAACATGAATTGTAGGGAAAAAGAGCGTATGCATGAGCCATCTGATCTGGTTATAGCCTAATCCAGTATGTGCGTGTATCTATGTGTTTCTACAACCAAGTTACATTCATGTACCTAGACGTAAGCAACCAGGAAATCAGCCTCATTTATGGTTTATTGACAATTCAGCAAGCAAGGTTTAAGTGGTTCTTTAGGTTTTTCTTCTTTGGACATGAGTAGAAGGGGGGGGGGTGTTTAGCTACAGAGGAAGGACATCTATGTTGACTGTACTTAATGCTATCGCTAACATTTATTTGATTTCCATGAGGCCTTCATTTCTGATAGTTCTCAGCGTGTTACAATAGGAAATATCTCGTTTCCCTCATTCCAGAAAGGATCACAAAAAGAACAATATGAAACAAAATCAAAGGAAAACATCTTAAATAGTCGGTTCTCGGCAACGAAGATAAGGAAAACTCCCTGTTGGACCAAGATTTGTCGAGTGACCGAGATAACCATCCCTCAGATATGAATAAACCAGGCATTTCTGCCATGGCACTACAGCAGGAAACCCGTGGGAACATGTTTGTCTTTCAGTTGAACTCAGAATCACTTCCATATGATTTCCAATATCGTTCACATGAGGTTGAGGTACCGGTTCTAAGACTAGATGTTTCATCTCACTGTCTGTTGGAGAATGATAAGATGCAATTTTGGATGTCAGAATGCCGGAATCCTGCGGATTATACATTGTAATTGTAAGTGATCAAATGTTGAATCCAGAATTCAACGACTAAACAGGGGACATAAAACTGATAATTTAACCTTAAGTGAGTACAATAAGGCTATTCGGCAATGTGTTATGCATGTTTATGCTAATGGTATCAGATTATCTGGTGTTAGGGGTAAAATGAGCTTGATTTTACCTGTCATAATATTTAGAATTAAAGCTTAAATGATTTTCTACTTTTCACCATCGTTATTTTAGGGTTTCAAAACCATAATGGGAACTACCTTAAGGAAATCGTGACGTTTTGTATAAAGTTGATAGCCTGCTGCTGAATCACTAATACGTGAAATACATTTATATTTGTTCAAACAGCATTGTGTATTCAATAAGTACCTTATTGGAAAATTGGACTTACAATTTCTAGCAATTTTTCTCCTTTTCTAATGACATTTCCAATAACTTATGTGAGGGGTGGTATTCATGTAAACATAGGAAGTTGCAGCCCAAGGGCAACCATAAATTATTTTGTAAACTAAAAGATCTTCTGACCAGTGGTTTTACTCATAAATGGCCCTTTTGACATTCATCTAGGTACCGGTTTGATGATTGCATACTTTGTTCAATTGTACTGAACATTACAGGGGTCTCTCCAATATGAATCGCCCAAGAATGGGTTAGATGTAGCTCCGTTTAAGACAATGTTTTACAATATCATCTTTTAGGCAGATTGCCCCCCATCTATTTCTACGGCTACCAAAGCCGGACTAATCCTTCTTAGGTATAGGTGTTTTTTCTTCTCCAGATTGAGATTCAGTTTCTTTGAGCCCAAACTTTGTACACCTTTCTCAAAATAATCTGGTTGATAAGTTTATATCCTAGATAAAGCTAGGGGCTATGTGGATCCGTCACCAGAACATACTATTCATTCTGCACTTCCGTGACTTCGGATATCGTATCAATAACGTAACGTCCTTTAATTATCTAACCGTGGGTATCCATCTTTTCCATACACATGGACAGCTTAGCTATATATATATATATATATATATATATATATATATATATATATATATATATATATATATATATATATATATATATACACACACAATATAAAAGTGATTAAAGGTCAATAGAATGTGTAACATAATTTACCAGTCATGGCCCATGTAATTAACAAGAGAAATTCGTATATGCTAGCTGGTGAAAGTGGCAGGTTTTGCCATTGAGACCAATGTGTTGTAAGGATCGTGCGTTTCTTTTCGTATGTTTTCAGCGGAACCCAACACTCCACTTTTCCCCAGAGTACTCCACGTGATATCAAGCACTCTACTTTATTAAAGTTCTTAGCAAATACGGCCGTTTTAACCATTCAGTGACCCTGCAAACTCGCTCTGATTCAACAGCTTCTGTAGGATAATTTTCAACATGGCTGGGTTCCTTTGAAGACTTCGTACATGACATCATCGCTTTGAGTTTATCCAGGAGACCTTAGATCCAAGCCAGATTTGCCTTCCTCCTCCATCTCATTTGTCCTTCTCCCCATTGGCGCCACAGAGTACACAAAGATATTAGCAAACGCACCGAAAACCTATTCTTTCACATCAACAATATGTTTAATATTTCCAATTAATATGACATTATCAAACATATTACATTATAAAGAGCCGTATAGGCAAATATCACGGGTCTCCGTTGACTGATAGCTTAGGAATAAATAATAATATTGCAAACACGTCTTAAGATGATATTCGTAGTAACACATGTCATCACCTGTGAATGTATATGTTTTGTTTTTTTTGTAATGTTAACCTACAAAACAAAATTACAAACTTATAATTAACTACCTCAAAAAGACAAATGTTCATGATATTCGTACGTCAGAATTCATGCATTGATGAATGCACTAAATAAATAAATATTATTATTATTAGTAGTATTATTACTATTATTATCATCATCATCATCATCATTTTATATTATGCTCCCTTTTGATCGAAATAGATATCAATGATCTAAAAAGACACTTCAAAATTAAGGAAATTTTTTTTAAATAATAATAATCAAATTATATCATACCATCACATACAATCAAATAGTGGGCACATTGCGTACCTTATTAAAAATATGTTTACAAAAAAAAAGCTGAGGGCATTATCACTTTATAAGCAGTTGCATCTTTGGTGAAATACTATAAATCGAACTGTACATAATCGAAGTTTGTTGAATAGAAAACATTTCATCTGAAAATATGGTTGTGGTTTGTTACATTATAGAACACTTTAATATACAGGCACTTATTCTTTTGGATATACGCTTCTCGCATTACCACACCATAAAGAAGTAAGTATAGACCGAAAGAGAGACACGTGCACATACGATACACCCAATCAACAACTTCCACTGGACGCACCTACCAACATCCACCTTCATGCTGGCACACATAACTCACACAATATATAGCTGTCTTTCTCCCAATTTAAATGCGTGAATGCGTGGAATACGTATCATGGATAATTTATATAGATGTGCACAATTCGCGAAATGGCCTCTTTTTTATGTTCACTTGGATATCAAATATGTTAGTAACTGACAGACATTGCTGAAAGCGATTAACGAAAAACCTACTTTTGAGATAAATTCCATATTACTATTTACCGAAACCAAAACGTAAACTTATAAGTGCATTACCTGTGACCCAAATACGAATATATTCGCCAAAATGCTCATGGATCAAGTCTAAAAAAAGGCATGAGGTCAATTTCAGCCATTTGTTTTATTTCAGCAAGATATTTTAGAAGTATAATATATTGTTCAATAGTTTTTGTAGACTGGCGATGTTTTCCAACTTTTGCGATAATATCAACATTCCTTCATTCAGATCGCTGCTATGCTACCTGAGAAGTGACAATATTAAATTAAATAACCATATAATTATACATTTGTTGATTTTAACTTTGGCTGTTTAATGTATAATTATTGACCGGTGTGTTTTAATAAACTAGTTATCAATATCTTTAATTATCAATCCCTTTCTATCTATCTATCTATCTATCTATCTATCTATCTTTATCTATATATATATATATATATATATATATATATATATATATATATATATATATATATATATATATATATATTATATTTCTCTCTCTCTCTCTTATATATATATATATATATATATATATATATATATATATATATATATATATATATATTCTAAATATATATAGATATATCTAGCTAATTATCTAGCTAGTTAGCAATTTTCTAGCTATTTATGTGTATATCTATCAATCTATCCATGTTCCTAGAAAAGGATAAGCTTCCGAAAAAACCCACAGACTATTATAATACAAAATCCTATAATTTACTGTATGAGATTTAGACAATTTCACTTAATGAAAGGATATTATTATTAATATAGCAATGAATCCATAGACTTTCTATCATTATTTCTAAGAGTTAATATTTGTAATTGGAACAGCACATATTTAAAATCCCAATTCTATTACATATAATGCATAGATGTGATACACATTGCTCTTTGTAATATATAACCTAACTGTGATGATTGTACTTGGTTTACACATTTAAGTATATAAAATAAATATCCCGTTTTATCGTTACCCTTTTTGTATTTTGGTACAAAGCACCACTTACGTATAGCAACTTGTGGTACATCCATTCATAAAGTTTTAGTGAGATGAGCGATGTTAACAATGATGTATATTTTCGTCCCGGCGCTAATGGATATCAAAATTATATTAATGTAAGGCTAAATAATTATGGTATTGCGAGTTGGTAGAATATCATTGTTATTAATCACATGTTTTGTAATAACATTGTGTGTATGATGAATCCTAGCTCTAGATGTATATTATACCATTTGAACATATGTCAAGAATTTGTATATAGTCAACGCCGCATCTGTAACACTAGTAAAGTAATAGGTACTTCATGTATAGTAACACAAAATATAAAAACAACCCACCTAATTAAGACCTGCCTAAACTCGCGCTCGTATCGGAATTTAAAGCTTACACCTCCCGAGGCAACCTGGACCTCCAGCCCGTATAACTAACGGTTTACAATAATAAAGAAATTGAATTGCTGAAAATGACGAGAGAAACATTCATGACTTCACGACGTTAAAATATTCTTCCATGTATGATCAAACTTTCGCATAATAGCTTTCTTAGACAATTTAACTGGTCAGGTTTGAAAAGTTGCTTCCAGCTAGTCCTCAATAATAAGATCAAACAAATAGAACCACCAAAGTTTGCTTTCATTAACATTCTTAGTTTGAACATTATTCTATTTGATTGTACTGCATTTTAATAATACTGTAGGAAGATTCCGTGAAATAGAATTATGATATGTAACATCTTATATGGTTAAACACATCATATAGTTTATCCCCAACAAAACATTTCAACCTCTTTTATTTGGACAATCGGAAGATGATCATCTTGAATTGTTTTATACAATAAATATCATACGCGAGAGATCGCTATGAATGTTCAAGCGTACAGGTATATTCACACACTCTCACCCGAATATACACAAACACGTGCAGAGCTTTATATGTGATTGGGTGTAGATCACTCATATTAGATCAAATTAAAAGATACATTATCAATGCATCTCTCTGTCCACATTTCCCTATACAATTTCATGCATTCAATGAGAATGTAGGCATATAACTAAATAAGCATATGCATATGTGTCTGCTAAAATGTGTTCCTATCTATATATACACTTATGCAAAATGAACTTTAATTTTGGGCATAGTACATATAACAGAGTATATTATGAACTTAACGCTTAATGGATTGTGGTGTTTTAATAATAAGATTTAAAATAACGTGTGCACTTATTCGATCCATATATCATAATTAATGTTATAATAAACAGCACCTTCACTCACCACGATTCATAAATAGTTCAGTACAGTCCCTGTCTATTTGCTACATATTAATATTTGATGACTGCTTGACCGCATATTCATTATCTTACTTACCACTATTGTTCTGTTCTACTACTTGTTACATGCAACTGATACATGTTCAAGATATACCGAGGCATAATTTTCAGTGTTGACGTTGTAAGCGGAAATATTACATGTCACCATATAACAGTATTAGCAAACCAATGCTTAAATAGATTGAATACTAAATAAGAAGAAAACAAAGCATCCAATTCACTAGTTTCAATTAAACAAGTAAGACATTAACTAACTTAAGAACTCACCTCTATCATATGGCATTAAGTTAAGGGGCAAAACAAAACAAATGATCAGCATTGTTAATCCAGAAATGAGCAATATGAATTATTTCTAATGAATATTATTACAGACACCTTGATATACAAATTAACTTAAATCATTTGTTTGATTAGTAGTTACTTTTATTCGTACATGATTATTTATGTAATCAGCTCCATGCTTATTCAACGCGTGTTTTCCTACCAATATTGATATGCCAATTTCACGGCCATCCATCAAACTAATTTATTGCTCACCCCTAAATGATCGTCACAATTGTTTCGTAAAGAACCTGTTTAACCCTTACTCACATTATAAATTATTAGAATATGTGAATATCCGATAATCCTTCAAGGTTTCCAACTAAACGAATGCCAAATTTATGCTGCTCCAGTATTAACTCAGCAATTATGTAATGTGAACATGTTAGATGACCAAAATGTCATCCTCACTTTAATATTGGGGCTATCTACTTATGTACTGTAGTGTAGCTTTCTCATCATGTCGTCACCTAACTTCTCATGATCTTCCCCCAAAAACACTTTATTTGTATTACTTAATCATAGTGAAGCATGACATTGTTTTGTATTTCTATGAGCGTGTAGGAACATATCTTCTAGCATATATGCAGGTCCTCCAATTTGTGTTTACTATCAAGTGATGAGTGGCTATATGCAAGTTCATTCACCCTCACATTGGCACTATTAAACACACTAAAATCCAATATAAGAATTTAATTAATTACATTAGTATAGACATATAACTCTGTGTAATACAAATAAACTAGACAATAACTGATACCAACGAGATGACGATTGGATGGCGGCAATGAAAATTATTCACATTTGAAACCAACCTGACTCGACGTCGACATGTCTGTCAAACGGAAACCGATGACTCCCAATGAGACGGCGACCTCCAAGGAGAAAGAGACAATTTCCGAAGAGATAAGAATTACCTAAGACGAGAAGACGATGGTTCACGACGATGACTCAATGGCAAAATGATAGTTCAACAAAATGAGGCCAACATGGTGAGGTATCAATGACACACCTCACAACTGGGGGTCGATAACTACTATAATGAGGTAACAATGACACAGCTCAAAACTAAGGTCGATATATGTTATGGTGAGGTGACTATGACACAGCTCACTACTAAGGTCGATACCTACCATGATGAGGTGACATTGACACAGCTCACAACTAGGGTATATATCTACTATGATGAGGTTACAATGATACAGATCACAACTGGGGTCGATATGATGAGGTGTCCATGACACAGCTAAACAGCTGGAATCAATATCTACATCAAAGGAAACTTCGGTAATGAGGAATGAATTTGAACAATATAAGAGAAAAGGTAATATTAAGCAAAAGTGCCAATACAATTGCTGTTATTTACAATAATGCACTCCTCAATTATAAAGTACGCTCTAATTAAATAATACTAATTTTGGTGGGAAACTTTTAAACAAAGGGACACAATTGGAAATAAATATCTCCAAATTAATATGTTAAAAGGAATATTTTCTTTAAGTGTGAACCTTTAACTTTTCACTTTTCAGGTTTCTAGCATTCAGATGCTATTTCCTTGGGGTGACTGAAAACATTTCCTCCGGATGTTACATGTGAATTGTCACTAACTGACGGGTCACGAGTGTTTGTAGATTGTAAACACCACTATGTATCTGGTAGAGCTCCATGTTATGATCACTTTATCGAACAAGAGATCGTGATTGGCCCAACGGCTGCCATGATTTCGCTTACTCAACAAAAACCATGAAAGGCTACCAAGTTCATGGTTCCGTACTGTAATTAATGGAAACAGTCTACTCGTAATACGCATGGCGTGTTTATTGGAGAGTGAAGAATGTTCCTAATGATAGGCTGTCTTCAATTTACTGGTAGTGAATCTCCTTCACCTAGTCCAGCACGAAGCTTAATTATGACAAATTACTTCTCTAGGTCTGGCAGTCCATATATCATATGAGTCTAAACGACTCCGTATACAGATGATGGGATTCTGGTTGAGCTATTCCATGACTGGTGAACAAAGGCTCTCAATAATCCTAGAATCCCCTACTTTATCTGAAAGCCTGAAATTGAATCTGCAAATTCAATTTATACGATCTCACATTATTTGCTGGGGATCGTGGATGATTGTGTCCGGATTATTAGAAACTATTGTCGGGATATTTTCTCGTTCGCTAGTCACATAATGTCGACGTGTTTCCTTAGTTTTCTCTTAGTTTGGTTTGTAGGCGGATCCTGCGTTTTATTTACCAATTATAACAAGTGTGTATTTGGAATGGATGTATGAGTCTTTTTGAGGGTAAAGCGGTGTCCGTACCAGTCTATTATTTAAAGTTGATTGACTGCAATTTTTAGTAGATAATATGCACATTATCTATGATTCCTCATTGGGAACCTTAATAGAACACCATATTGTTCCTTGAATGGCGTACCCCGTTCTGTATGTTCTGTTTAGTCCTGTGTTAAGTACTAGTTCGCAAACCGACGCGACCATATTACGTTATGTTGTGTATGGTTTAACAGGCCACCAAGATGCTGTTCTATTTTGTAGTATTTAACGTAGACCACAGACGCGCTCTTATAGCGTTATAGTTTTTTTTTAGACACACAGGCGCTGCCTAGCAAGACAATAATTAACTGGCCATCCGGAGATGAGGCTTTATTATGTAATGTTTTACGTAGACCACAGATGGGCCCTATTAAGTTATATTTTAAGTCGCATACAAAAGTGGTTCATGTATTATGTTGTATTTGACTTGACCCCCACACGTATATCTAATAGGTAATATTTTTCGGGGCCCACGTATACAACTCTACTCTGTTATACTTCATGTGTCCTTCGGGGGTAATATATTTTTGTCCGTTAATGGAATTTCTTGACACACATTTGCGACAAACACTTCTAATATATAGGTTGTCTATCTACCTATGTGCGTGCGTGCCTGCGTGCGCGTGCGTGCGTGCATGTGTGTTTGTATGAGTATGTATCACAGTAAATTGCGAAAACCCTACAACATTCATGGAATTGTTATACTATGTTTCTTAAACATGATTCTTAATCAACCAGGATATATCAATGTTTTGTTAACCTTCACAACAAAATTAGTTAAGATAATTCCGTAATGATAATGTTACAGACGTGGAGTCCAATAAGGTAATATTGCAATTAGAGACCCCCAGTCGGAATAAATGTAGAAAATAAATAACATGAAATCTTCACTGAATATAATCATCATATCAAGATTGAATACATTTTATGATATTCCCTTTTAGCGTAATATATGATATCTATGAGATATGTTTAAGACGTGTTCTCCCACGCTATGAGACGAATATTAAAAGGATTTAATAACTATGTTATGTCGTTTTAATAATATGTTTTACTGGGGTAACTTTACTAAGTATGATGTACTCTCTACTATATGTATTATTATCGTTTATTGCGCTGGTGCAAGGGGGCCTTCTCTTAATTCATACAATATTCGTTTATGGGTATATACTCCTGGAGGTGTTTGTTACTCCTGCCCAACTCTCATTGAGAATTTGCTGTAGGCGGAATTCGTTCTCAATTTGTGAGTAATTATGTTACAATGCATAGCTATTAAAATCGCTCTGCATCTTTCGCAGTATCGGAACACTGCTTCAAATCCGATGTTCTCTCTTTTGCCAAAATTAGATCACGCATATACAGGCTTTAATTTAGACTCCACAACACCTAATTATATATACCAAGGGACGCTAAATTCGGCGTAGATAATCGTTCACTCAGTTTGAGGATTAGCCGTTAAGTTAGAGTAAATCACTATATCTACTTACGAATCAGATGATATTTCGTTCTAGTCCCGTAATAATACATTGCATACTTTTGCTGCTTAGTTTCTAGCTTAATCATTCTACGGCTTCAACATGTAAAACGTAAGACCTAGCTCTTCACCCTGGTCATCCCATAACATGTATTGCCGGACCAGCTGGACATATATCTGTGCAATTTATGCACGTAGGCTATGTTAGGTATTTGAACTCATAATGAAAATGAGGTTACGTCTCTGTTTGTTTTAATGTTTTGTTTGAAATACATGCATTCTTACTTGTTTGTCGAACATAGGGCTCATGCATGTTCAGGACCCATTAGAACAAAGACATTTACAAGCATGTGCGTAATATAATATAAAGGAAAGTGCGATGTATGGCTAAGAGGACATGCAATGAACGTCGTATCAGTAATGGCCATGTATTCAATATATGTATACTAAATATGTATCTATACTAGCATCTCCATATGTACAAGATCGACCTGACGTATTTCGCGATACACTGATAATATACTTACTACACTATTCAGGTTCAGACAAGTGTCACTCGTTTCTGGAAATCCGTACCCTTAAACAAGAAAAAGTGGTGTGTTTTCTGCTTATGGTCTTGAAATACAATTCTTGTATCAAATGGGATATGCCTCATCAAAGAGAAATCCTAAATAATTGCCGGACATCTTTGTTGATCCGTGTCTTCTGTGCGTCGACGTCATACAGGGAAAAAATAGTTAATCCCCACTCCGTAAGCGAATCTATATGATACTAACATTGATTAAACTTTGGTTGCCCGCCTCATCCAGGGTTCATGGAATTTCGTGGCGTCCGCCAATGTACCGGTTGGTTGACCATACAAGCCTTATCAAAAGTGTGCGTATATGGTCATGAAGCGGGTGAATGGAGGCAACGAAGGTCAAAGCACTTGTCCATACTAATCGTGACGAGACGAAAAAATGCTTCCGGTTCAGCACCACCGTAGTACTATTTTTCATTACTCCATCAACAAACACCATAAAGTTGATTTTGTCGTTGATTACACAAATTATGCAGTACATTTAACCCCACTTGTAATCTGTTTACTGTACCATTTATCAATATTAAATTATCGTCAAATAAGAAAAGCATTTTCAGAAAGAAATGTTTTGTTGATAAACACACCAGGACATTTGAATTCATTGAACATAGATATTAAAACATGGATAAACAATATGAATAGTAATTAAATGATCATACAACCCTGGCAAGTTTCAAATATACACTCAAATACTTCAGTTAAATCGTTTGACGTTTTAACACTGGCTTTCAGCTTACACTATATTGACCTCAGCATCTTTAATACTTTCCCATGAACACCTTCCTTGAGAAATCTGCACCACAAGCGTATCAAAAGCATGATAAAAACCGACATTTACACAAGAGAATCCACCTGTCTTTTTAAATAAGAGTCTATGTGCAATATCATGTAATGTTAATATAAGCTCTGCAGTTGACCTATGTTTCCTATATGCGCATTGAACATTCCCAATGCTGTCATATTGTTCTGCCCAATGCACGAGTATAATGGTGCTCATGTCAATCTTTCCTGTGGTACGTAGTAGTGATATTGCTCTATACGTTTGTACATTATTCCGTGACCTTCTCTTATGCGAAGGGGAAATAACGGTATCGGTGAAATAGCCACTGCTAAATACCATGTTAAATAAAATCATTCATATAACTACTCAGGTAATCGGCACCTCTAAGAATCATTTCACAAAGAATACCATCTACCGATCCTAATTTAGTATTTTACTAATTATTTATCACACAGCGAATTTCGCCGACTTTAACTGGCTTATTCAATATATCATTAATTACCTCACGGAACGCAAGACTCATGCAATATCGTGATCAGCTAAAACATGAGTATCAGCTGAAACTGTTTAATTCAGAAGAGAACAAGTCTTTAAAGTCTTTGAATATCAGTCTTGAAGCGTAATGGAATTATTGGCTAAATGTTTCCATGGCAAGTAAGGTGTTTTTATTTGTATGCTATGCATTTGAATTATTTCTGCTGTCACTAAGCTGTTGCGGGGAACCTTTTTGTGATATCGCGATTTATTTTACACAGCTTATTGGGGTCACTTTTGGCAGATACGTAGGCAGCCAGATAAGCTAATCAATTAGAAAGGCGATATTTGTTTAGTGAATTATTTGTTCAACCCCCTGGCCTCGGCACACTCCTGGTCCCACCACTTCAGCGTTCAGTGGTAGCATGTTTTAGGGGGGAACTTCGGGATGTCCTAACTTTCATGGCACTGCCAGTTGTAGAACATTAACGTACTGATGTAGTCTTAGTTTAAGGCATTCCTGCACAGTTTTTCACATTGTGTCATAAATACGCCAACCCTGATATATATATATATATATATATATATATATATATATATATATATATATATATATCATTAACCATATATAAGGAGGGGGAAAATAGACCTTTAATCATAATGCACTACATTCTAAGACCAGTATTGTGGTATTATTGCATAGCACAGTAACTAGTCGTGTTCAATGGTGGTAAATCTGTCCATCACATCTGGGAATATGAGAGTGGTTAGTAAGGTTAATGCTAGGGGCAAGAGTTGTAGTCATCACCAAGCACCCCGTGCAGAGAGAATAATAAGTCACCATTCCTTGTGTGCTAAGCTACACAGCGAAGCCACAAATAGTGATACTGTATCATACACGAATATTCACCCATAAACGGTCCAGATCACCCTCACCTGACAGCCGCCAACAGAAGAAACATATTGTGTCCAGCCAATCATATATCAGTAGCCATATCACTAAAACGTCAGGTACAGCCAAGTCTACGCTTGATATTGAGATTGCAAAGTTGTTCTTTGCATGCAACATCCCATTCTCTGTGACAGGACATTCCCAGTTTTGCAGGGTGATACAGCTGTTCCAATCAGGCTACACACCACCAAGTCATAAAGCCATCGGTGAAATACTGCTGGACAATGTGCAAGACCAGCTCACACAGGATATGAGGGACAGTATTTATGGTAAAACTGATATATTGGTTCAGGACGGGTGGTTCAACATCCAAAATGAGCCGATTGTGGCCAGCTGTCTCCAGGTGAATACCAATTCGGTCTTGTTGGATTGATACGACACAGGCTCCATGACAAAGTCTGGTGGAAACTGCAAGACTCTCGCACAGAAATCCATCAAACTAGCCAAGGACAAGTTTGATTGTGTTGTGACTTGTGTGGTTACTGACAATGCTAGGAAAATGGATAATATGAAAGATGGTCCCAAAGAAGATGATTTCTCACTACATGACTTTGTAGAAATGGCACTTCAGTTATTGTCAGCTCATGGTTCTTCAGCGTCCACCGAGAGGAGTTTTTGAAGCTTTGACGGGATCCACACTAAGATACGGAATCGTCCTGGTAACGTGAAAACAGCCAAGCTGGTATTTTGCCACAGTATCCTCCCAGAAGTTTGTTATTTGGAATATTGATGATTGAAGTATAAAATGGACTGATTCAATGTGTGAATGATGTAAAATTCTGTTATGGTTACTGAATAAAATAGGCCTCCAAATTATTTATATTATTACTGAATTTGAACAAAATGTAAGAAAGACCAACATAAAATATTATTTTACATTTTTTTGTAATATAAAAATATACTAATTCTGAGATAATGATGATACACGACTGGTTCTAAGCAAAATAGATCAAAAGTGAAAGTTAAAAATTACAATAACAAAATATAGGTTTACGACAGTTTACGAACGTTTACGGTGGTATACGATGTCATTGGGTTATTTACGATATATTTACAACGGTTGTTCATGTTCAACCCTTATTCGGGTGTGTACAAATTAAGACATTGCTATTGGAGCGGCAAACATAGGTTACATTATAAAAATAATATATACAACGAATTGCTTAGCTGAAATATGTCAGCAATTTAATAAAATAGCATTCACGACCTAACGCTAAATGTAGTCATACATCTTAAATGAACAAAACAGATAATTGCAGCTAAAATCAATGGCAATTCAGCGGTAAAGATCTTGAACGGAAAATAAAGTTATGTTAATCCCTGAAGGTTCAAAACTTGGACAATAATAAGATTTAGAAGCTACCAGGAAGATAGACAGTGCATGAAACAAGTGCATAATAATCACATATCAGTTTATTTCCTGCAGATCCATCTTTACATAGAACACATGAGATTTGGCATACTTCATGAAAGCTGTTCCTTGTTCAATATGTGCCGACTTAAAACATTATAATTTAAAATTAGAAATACAAACTATTAGGAATTACAAGAATGTCAGGCAGGATGTATAATGGAAAACAAATATCTAGATGGATAAATATCTAGATGGAAATCAGCGATGGTAATTCCACAGAATGTAATGTCTCATCCAGGCTATCACCGATTAGTATATAACAGTTTCAAAAGACTTGCAGCATATCATATTTGCATAACAACGTTGGAGGCTGAGTTATTATTATTATTATTATTATTATTATTATTATTTCAGTTAATTAATTCGCTCTTTTGATTACACTGTCTCCAAAGAACGCATATTATTTGTAGTTTTCGCTTAAATTCATATTTCACGAAAGAACAAAGCTAAAATGTTCACGAAGTTTTATATGCTGCAAGAATGCAGGATGTACCTGCTAAAAATGACAACAGTAGATGATCGTTTACACTTAATGTTATTTTTTATATAACAATCCCATCAATAGATAACTTATTTGAAACATAATACACATGAAAACTAATAGAATACGACCATGATCATGATTAATAAGTAATTCATATTATTTAAAATAGTTTAAAATATAACAATACCAAACTTAATATTATCCATTGCCATATTAGTTATATGTATGACATAATAATTAACAACCACGCCTTACTTTTAAGCACACACTTTCCAGACCCAACATCATTAAGTTGGCAAAGAAAACAAGTAATTGTTTAACATTATCGGTACGTTTGAGCACTCGGCCTAGGTAGGAAATAAAGTTAACAAGTACTTAAATGTCACAGGAAAAGGTATCTCAAAGTAGCCAAAATGTTGGAGTTATTTATTCAAATCAATTGCTGTCAAAGATTTATTAAAGGTTTTCCTAAAAATAAAATTAGACTGGATTTAGAACTTGCTTTGCATGCATTTCACATGGACAAATATGCCACAGCTTTAATCGGGTATCTTCAAATAATTTGGAATGTGACGCCATATCTGACAAACATACGCCAAAAACTCGCCGTGGCCTAGTTAAACATGTATAATGAATTCGATATTGTCATTGCTAAACGTGTACAAGTGCGTATTATGATGCTGGTAATTGTGCAAATGTATCTACCAGTGGATGGAGTAAGAACTCGTTCCCCAAAAACTAAACTCGTTTGTGCGACTGGCTACGAAACATCATGAAAGGCGTACAGTGGAAGCCAACTTGCCACAGAAAGCTCTGCGGGAAACACTTTGAGGAACGTATGTTTATTATTTCGCCATCTTTGTTACGATAAATTGCATATGACTCAATCTCACTGAAGAGGCCATTCCAACCATATTTGTCAAACAGCGTGATGTTAAACCAATCAGCAGTTGAATAGAAATTGAATAGAAAACGGATATAGGTGAGTGGTAATAGGGTTATCCTGGGACCAAACTATTGGATATTCACCAGTTTACACATTTATGAATAAGTAAACTTTACTTATTCACAACAACAAAATTACTTTACTTAGGCCTAATCAAAGCTTTTTATGGCTGTGTATTGTAGACACCATCAAACTGTTAAAATAGTAGATGTTCCAACGAGGGTGGCACATCCCTGTATAAGCCACATTTGGGATCCCGTGTTCCGACAAAACCACTTTTATTTTAACTGAAGTTAGATGATATGAAGAGGGAAATACTCGGATTCCGGCTCTGTGTGTTGACTTATCAATTAAGCTTATACCAACACAAATAAATATCAGACAAAAGCCTCTTTTCTACCCATCCCAATAATCGGCCTATGTGTATTTGGGGCAAGTCTCGCGTGATTTCAGATTGTTTATTAACACAGACACATGCCAGGAACAATGGATGTTATCTAAATTAATCAGTAAAACAAAATAGCCAGCTGGTTCCAATGTCATATTCATGCTAAAGCAAACTGCACTAACTTTCTTTGATAAATTTTACATTGTACCTTGATTATAGGATTCCTGTATTAGATGCGCAACTTAGCTCGATTCTTTTCGAGTTATTAGTGGTATCAAAGTTTGTAAACATTGTAATTATGATTATTATTATTATTATTATTAAATTTAACAAGCGGCATAGCGACATAGGAACTATGTTTTATTGCGTAAGCCGGAAAAAGGAATGAGGCGTTGCGTTTTATATAATGTGATCTTGTTATTTTGTAATACATCAGTTTTCAATTATCGATGGATGGTTTTATTTATTGATTTTTATTCGTTTTCAACAAATATAATACAACACAATAATGGCAGGAAATAAGATTATATCTGAACATTACATTGTCTCGAGCTTCATTTATGCCTTAGGACGAAAATAAGGTTTAAAAAGGTACACAACAATCTAACTCTTGTTGCTGCTCTACATCCACATTTTCACTTGCTGCAACTAATTCCTCACAATTAATACTGTCTGTGGCCATTTTCGCAAGTGATTTTACGTTGTAGGGCTTGATATCCCTCAAAAGGTCAAAACGTTCGTCATAATCTAAAATTGTGTCTGTCAACTTGTCAAGACGCCTGTAAACAAATATGTGACACTATGTGATGTTTATCAAAGATGGAGTCACACGATATTACCTAACGAGCTTGTTGTTTCGCCCAAGCAATGGCTCGTGAATTGTTCAAGAATTAATGATTATGGGTACTGTTTAATGGAAATATGCATCTGATAGGCCATAGCATAATTGTTTGCTGCGTTATTTTTACTTTGAAATAAGAAATTTCTTTCCCCATGACCTTTAAAAACTAAATATTCACAATTCGGATAGCCCCTTATACGATCTCAAATCTAAAATTATCACTGTTGGATATTTATAGCTTTGTAAGTTCAAGACAAACACAGGTTTCTATTTTTATATTATCGATATGATACATAGATCACAAAATACATATTTAACAATAATATGCCCCATGAAGTTATCTTACTGAAACATGCATGAAAGCAGTAGCTTAATATTCCGCAGCAATATCATATAAACTCTTTTCCATAGTTAATTCGAAAGTAAAATTACTCAGCAAATGCCAAAAGTCATATTTTGGCAAGGTGAAATCGAATAAGAAAATCTCTTTTCGTTGCTAAGTAAGGTATATATAGAGAATTCACCCATGTGTTGATGAACACTTATTATTTGTAGGCATTTCATATCTGAGATACTTCTAAGGGAATTAGGTCTATAAATTGTGTATCATGGTGGTTTGTTGAGCATCAGTTTAGTTGAATTTTTAATATATATTAATATATATATATATATAGTTCCTGAGACACCAGATTGGAACATTTTACCTTTTTGTATCCTTGCTTACTTCAACGATAATATTGTTATAATAACGGTTTCTATTTCTTTTCCTCGTATCAAATTATAACCGAATTAGACGAATTTGGGTGTAGACAATTATAAAGAATGACCCCATTGAAAGCTAGCATGGAATGATCCGGGATATTAAGTCATCTAATACGATGATAAGGAAACTCACCCATATAATAGCTCCTTATATAGCTCTTTATATTAATAGGTGATTATTTCCGTAATCTTGTTAAGTTTGAGATTTTACAGGCTGATTCTCTTCGAACTAAATTACGTTTTATTATGTGAACGGCGTCAAGTAATATTTTGCTCAAACTGTTTAGAACGAATTAACATTTTATACTAATTAGTAATAGAATAACAATACATTGGTTGTATTGAGATAAAACTCGAGGAAGACGAATTTCAAAGGTTAATTTCGGGAACACCATAAATTAAAATAATATTAAACCTTAAATTTTAAATAACTGAATCATGAACACTGAGTCTACGGGCGCCTATATAACAATAGGCCGACCACAAGCCTAGCTAGGTATTTGAGTTAATTTACTCATTTTAATATAATAAATAATATTTGCAAACATGCACTAAATCACAAATAAAATGACAATAAGCCTCTTATCTGTTTTATGATTCATTAACAATTTTTAAATTATGATTTCCAGTATTTTCTTTATTTTCTGTCATATTCGCTGAATGTCCCATGCCTGTCTGAGCCAAATTTCAGCCCACATTTATAATAATCTTATAGGCGAGAAGTGAGGCAGGGAGGGGTGCAGTTTTGTAAAAATACCGTTACGTAATTAATAAAAACATAACCAGTTATAGCATAAATAAGCTGCAAGTTTCCATACTTTCCCCTTTAACTGAAGTTATTATTAATCAATAGCCGAGATACAAGTTAATTATTGTATATAGCTAATCGTGTATTATTTAAAATATGTTATTAATTAGCCGATGACATATACAATCTCATAATTTCTATTTATTTCCTGTCATATTCTCAAATTATATCTGTCACTCAAGGACCTTTGTCTCTCCCTAGTCTGGTCCACTCAAGCGTGTGTCATTCTTCTGATAGCTGTCATTCAATTCACACGAATATATTTTCTTTTAATCTGATATAAACAAAATAAATCACACAATACAAAGAAAGATTTATGTCTTTCCACCACGTATGATTTTGGTTTCTTCCTGTATATTTGCTTTTCTCTGTTTTTGACTCTGTGTCTTCCTATTTTAAGAATTAAGTAATATTGTCTGTGGAGAGAGGTGCGATGTCACACCCTATAAATAATCGTCTAAAATTAATTATATATGTTTAATTTCTATTATTAAATAACAATTTTTAAATTTGGGACTCATCTACCCATTCACTCGACAATTCTCTATAAATTCAGGTTTAAGATTTTAAGCTCTTCCTCATAACGAGAATAATTCAGCTGAAAGATAATAGACCTGTCTCTCTCTCTCTCTTTTATATTATATATTTATATATATATATATATATATATATATATATATATATATATATATATATATATATATATATATATATTACTACAGTTGGTAGGAACATGTTTGTATTAGTCATGCAGCAAATTTGAATGAAACCGTCCTTTTTCCTAAAGTATTATCTACGAATATGTGTAAACCTTTAACATTTGTACATCGATAATATCGGCAAATTTACTAAATGACAAAATGATAACTAAGTTATGTACATTATTACTCTCAGCTACATATTATGTACATTATTACTCTCAGCTACATATTATGTACATTATTACTCTCAGCTACATATTATGTACATTATTACTCTCAGCTACATATTGCTTGTAACAGTGTCAAGATTTTAAAAGATATTTTAGATTAGACAATATAGAGCTTAAGTGCCTATTTAGATTGATTTACATCTACTCATCCCATGTGTTAGATTAATGCAGTTGAAGTTGTTGGGCAAATTCTCATTGATGTAGCATTGTCTCAAATATGCCATTCCCTGTTATTTAGAATTCCTGTACAGTGTCTGTCTAGTTAAAATTGACTTTGAATATACTTAACTAAATGTATGTGCATGGGTTTCTGCTAATTGCAACCTCTAGCAATTGCTAATATATAAATGTTATTTTACCGATCATAATTGATACTATTGTGAAGGGCGAAATATAATAATAATAATAATAATAATAATAATAATAATAATAAAATAATAATAATAGCGATAATAATAATAGCGATAACAACAATGCATATTTAAAGAAGTGCCCTTCTGAACAGCAGCCAAATATATATTTAAAAGAGAAACATTATTTACCGATGAAAGCAAACTTGAACAGGTGAATGTTTAGAACAAATTTGATCTTTTCAAGTACGACTTAACTCTAATATTAGACGGCTATTTTTTATATTAATTTAGAATTGTGAGATTAATCATACGATGACCATATATCCTAATCCACACAACATGCATCTTCAATAATATCTGACCGGATAATCTGAGTTTTAGGGATGACTATCTAAAGATCACGAGTTCGCTGTTATAACATAGTCACAGATAGATTGATCAGCTGTTTGTAAATATTTGTATTTGTCACTATGTTAGCTACAATATTTTTAATTCACTAAAAACGATTGATGTTATAATCAGACATACCATATAAGAGAGAGTTACGATAATGTATACAAGAAGGAATAAAGGCATGACCCACAGAAGCAAGTGCTGCATGTGTCAAGAATATCTTTAAGTAGTGGATGTTCGTATTGTGTTAGTAGGTAGTTTATCATATTGAAAAACGAAATGGATATGCTGTCTCACAGGTAAGCGATGTAGGGATCATTATCATGCCTCTTTTAAATCTATCTCGGGATGGGCACATCTTTGATTTCGCTCCCTTATCTTTAGAGGTCGGTTGGCCTATTTATCCTATCATATGCATAAAAGTGTCAATAAAACACCCATCATCATCATCATCATCGTCATTTTCATATATATATATATATATATATATATATATATATATATATATATATTTTATATATATATTGTAGTGCTTTTTATTGAAACCCAATGAGTTTTGTAGTCCCCAACAATACGTAGTTATCCAGACATGAGCGAGTACTGATGTAAGATGTCAACGAAGTCATTGAAGAAATCAGTTCCATTTGGAGTCTTTGGTGGGCCATATAGCACTATCAACCGAATGGCAATAGCGTCATGTGTGACATACACAGCTAGGGATTCTACAAAAAGACAGTTCAAGTCAAAAATAATTCCGAGATAGACAATGTCTTCCTAAATAGCAGGACAATACTACCATCGCTTTATCAAACTCGCGACATACATCTTAGCTTATATCCTGGTGATCTCCTTTTGCTTTCTGGTCAAGGTTGCCAGAACGGAATTAGGTCTCTGCCATAGCCACAATGTCAAAATCATGGTCTCTTATATATACGAAGTTGTCTATATATATATATATATATATATATATATAGAGAGAGAGAGAGAGAGAGAGAGTGTTTGTGTGTGTGTGTGTGTGTGTGTATATGTGTATATCATGAGTGCGTGCATGCATGCGTGCGCTCATGCTTGCGCGCGCATGCATGTATATGCATGAGTGTGTGTGTGCGTGCGTGCTTGTGTGTGTCTGCGTGTGTGTGTGTTTGTGTTTGTGTGTGTGTGTGTATGTGTTGTTTGTGTGTTGTATTTGAGTATTTGTGCTTGCGCTTAATTGTACCAATCCTTTTTTCTTCCACATTTTTGCATTTCTAACAGGATGCTGGATACTTAGTTTCTCCTACACACAGATATATTACACAGGGCACACGTTTTAATAAACTATTATTATATAGAGTTGAGGACATTTGTTTAATGTGTTGGCAAATTTATCACAAAGACGAACCATTTTCACGATTTATCTCCAATTTTGTCACAGATGTATTTACAAACTCTAATGGCGCATGAACCTCTTGGAGAAAGAAATACTATATAGATATCATAAACTCATAATAAATTGCTTTAATAGCTGATAATTTACATGAAGAGGTATATAATTTATGCAGCAGTGCGTTTGTGTTTACATAACGGTTTCACGTTTTCCTTTCTGTATCTAAGTCCACTGAGTGAAGATAGGTTGTTACCCAAAAATATTTCCAATATTCTAAAATTGTAATTGGTTTCTATTAACAAATTCTATTAACAAATTGATCGTTTTTTATATTTTGAAATTTATTACATGTCGTGATGGTAATATAAATATGAGGTTTCAAGTGGTATAGATTAGCCAATAACTATAATTAAAAGTTTGAATTATGTTAAATGATCTAATGCAAACCTGAAACTGAGGTTAATTAGTCATGAAATATCATCATAAACTGTGAGTAATGATAATGTCAACCTTCTTGATACCCCATACCATGATCGTTCAGCCTAACACATAGAATATTTATAAAGCTAACTAAGATAGGTAAAAAACTGGGATGATCTTAAACTTATAATGCTCATTGGATTTTTCAACATAATAAATATGCATATTTCTCCACATTTTGAGAACGAATATTAATTATTTTTGAATCACATACATTACATGTAAATCTTAATATTGATAATTATTACAGCAAGTAAGATTAACACATCTACAACCGAAAAAACAAAACACGCAATAACATTATCAATAATGTAATCTTATAATTATTAATTTAAAAGAGTAAATATAAATATGGCTTCCTGCTATCGAATAATACTTATTTAGTCGTCAGTGTGTAATGGGAATCCTATATAAGGAAGTAGACCATTAGTAATAATATAATAGCTTTCAACTATTAATATTGAATAGGGTCCGGTGCTATAATGTGGGAATCTGTATAGGAATGGCCAAAATCTCACATGGCTAAGTCGTCCAAAAACAGTTCAGATTAAACTACCATGAGCTCAAAAAGCATAGAATCATTATATATATATATATATATATATATATATATATATATATATATATATATATTAAAATGCATTGAATGGTGAATCATGATAATTATTTATTGAATATTTCTCACATCCTCCAAAATGTACTTTCAAAGTTAATTTGTCAGCTTAATTTTGACTCTTACATTTAAATGTAAGTCTACTAGTGTATATTTAGAAGGTGTATCGCCTACATCACCTCTGGTGTTTGTTTTCAATCTTTGAGAGATTATATACATATTCTTCAAGTTCATTAATACAAAACAAATCGTGATAAATAAATACAGCTCCCTTACGCTAGGTAATATCTACATTACTAATGGATCCGTTACAAATTGAATGAACCTGTATAGATATCGAAGATATGACAGCCAATATAATCATCGTGATTAGGTGACAGCTTATGTAATTTATCAACACATTACCAATGTTAATGGAAGAATGATGTAGCTCACATGTATATAGTTTAGGTGCATCAATATTGCCATTTATGTAGTAAGATAAATATAAAGATAGATAGATAGATAGATAGATAGATAGATAGATATATAGATAGATAGATAGATAGATAGATAGATATAACGATAGATAGATAGATAGATAGATAGATAGATAGATAGATTTATATAACGATATATATATATATATATATATATATATATATATATATATATATATATATATATAAAAATAATAAAAAATGATAGATAGATAGAAAAAGATAGATAGTAGATAGATAGATAGATAGATAGATAGAAAAAGATAGATAGATAGATAGATAGATAATAGAAAAAGATCGAAAAAATAATAGATAGATAATAAACGATGATAGATGGATAGAAGATAGAAAATAATAAAGATAGATAGAAAAAAAAAAATTAAAAAAATAGAAGATAGATGGGATAGAAAATAAAGATAGATAGATAGATATATATAACGATAGATATATGATAGATAGATAGATAGATAGATAGATATATATAGATAGATAGATAGATAGATAGATAGATATATAGATAGATATATAGATGGATAGATAGATATATAGATGGATAGATAGATAAATGTATTAAGAAATACTTCATTCAGACGTAGAGTGTGTAAAATACAACAACTTGATTGCGTTGTAATTTTAGATAATACTGTGTCTTCCCAGATAACCTAACCATATCTTAATTCAAAGAATATTTCCATCATCGAAGCATCTATCAAATATTATCTGTCTATTAAAAGGTTATCAATCATAATATTGGTGTTCATGCTTTCAAAGTATTAAAACTGGCTGAAAAATATTTGGTAGTAAAACTTGGCCTTAGCTTAGACTGATCAATGTCCATTTTGTCAAATGTATTTGCTTGCGGTTGACGGGGAATATTTGTGTCACTCTCGAGTTTACATTTCAGTAATCAGTCCTTTGGATTAAATCTGTAAAGGATGTTTTTAGCTAATGGATTTTAGAATGAAATTGTTTTCGCAGTAAAGTGTATCCAAATCAGCACATCTTGATGGCGTTATCCTAAACATAACACAGAAACCATTTCAACAACGTCTTAGTAATCTATTTAAAAGACACAATTCCATCGATAAAACTGCAGTATGGCATTCCAAGTATCATTTACTGTGTTAAATTGTATTAAGTGACACTAATAAGCTAATCAATCACTAGACTGAGGTAGATGGCAAAGAAAAGACCTGTCACGATAATGGGAGTATATATGTTATATATATATATATATATATATATATATATATATATATATATATATATATATATATATATATATATATATAAACCGCTTTATGTGTTATATCTACCCATACAGGAGTGTTCGGATCGACTATGTGGATTATTGCAGATATCATGTTAGGAAGTAACTTTGTGCTGGATGTGGCCATATGTTGGATTTTGTGTCTTTGACCTGCAGTTTAGTGGGCCGGTATATTAACTGCGGTTGGATAACAAGGAGCGTAAAGGGGAATGGTGTTGAGTAGCGTTGAGTAAGCTAGTGTCAACGCCGGTCATGCCTACGACATACGATCAACGACCATTTCCCACAAACTCAGATTTGAGCCAGATTTGAACCCACAACCTGGATTTTCGCTACACAGTGATCTATCCATTGCGCATCAGAATGTCCGAAATGGCTGAGTGTACTAAAACGTTATTCTGGCTTAATTGTGAACAGACTGAGGTCATCTTACACCAGCTGGACACCAAACAGAAACCCTTTTGGTTTTACCCTAGGCTGATGGTGACAATATGGGATGGTTTGCCATCAGTTGCCATAGACATGCAAGATTAATGAGAACTATTGAATATTGTCAGAAACGGTCTCAATAACTGCCATCTTCTTTCAGATGGATGATCCGTCTCATTGAAAGGTCAATATTATGCTGAGGCATTGTCAGTTGGATTAATTCTTTATTCATGCGAAATAACTGGATGTTCTTCATTGGCAACATTATTATTAACGTCAGTCATAGTGTCTTCCTCTGGGTAATATAAACAGACACAATGTTAGCCTCGTCACGTTATCAGTTGATTCAATCTTACCGATATACTCACCGACGGTAATTTCTGTAATTGGATTTAAAATTCATTTATTTCACATCCTGCCTCTTTTCTTTCAGAATTTGACAGCTTGTCTGCTGGTGAAGTACTCGACTTGTTCTATTTTAACCCTTAATTACCAGTATTTAAATATAGGAATAACCCCTCTGCGTTATTTACATGAGATGTTTCGTTGGTGAGAGAAAATATTCGGCAAGGACTGTTTTGGAGAAATTGTCTGTATTCCTCATGAAACACTAAAACGTCCTTCTACTACCTATCTGAGAAATACACAATAATGATAATATATACTATGACAGCTTAGCTCTACATTCATCTTAGAATTGATTAGAACTTGAGTTTTCCTCTGATTCTTATTCCATTTTTCAGATTTGGACTAATGATTTATCCAAATGAGCTTAATTGAAATACATTTAAACTATCGACATGACAAACTAAAATAAATAAGTGAATACTACCAGAACAAGTGTGCAGTTTCAATTCATACACAAGCGATAGCACCTCTGAATTTTCTTTAACAAGAACAAAGCTAAAACAGAACTACATTTGATGAATCATTACTACTTAAATAGGTTCGGAAGAAAATAATTAATTCAAATAAAAAGGATAAATAACCGTAAATACTTCTAATATGATCTTGTTTTTCCTCAAGTTAAGTTTTAAAATTAAACAAATTTCATTAAAGTAAATTAGAGTAAATTCAAATACAAATATATTTTCCACGTTGATGTGCGCTTAAAATGTACATAGCGACTTGGAAAATACTCTGCATGCTATCAGTTAATGTATAATATTACACATTTCGGCAACAATGGCAATTATTAACTCCAGGATAAGAAAGATCATGATACCAATTGAGTGATTGATAAATTCGGAAACGCCCAAACAACGGCTATGCGGATGCGAAATAGAAATCCACGCCCATACAGGTACAAGATGAAGTGGCAAAAACATGGAAACAAACCCAAATAGCCATCTAGTCTTCGCTAAGAGTATGTTACGATATTTAACGGGTTTTCTTCCAATTATGCGTGCTTTGTTGTCACCTACTTGCACTTTATGATTGTTAACGTCTTTAATTTAATGACATCTTTATATTCTAACTTATGGTAGGTTTAGCCACAGGCTTTAAGCATCTAGATTCAAACCCTACTCCGGATTTGATCTCAAATGAGTTTTACCTTTCACTTAACATCATTGTTTTTATAGATCACTTGCCCTATTAAGTCTACTATATGCCGAAAGATTGGCAAATTACTATTTACAAATCAGTGATTCTCCAACTATTTATTACCCTATAGATGATAAACCCGACAACCCATTTAACATTATTCTGTAAAAAGAGATACACTGTTTATTTCATCACTTTATTTACATCCAAATAAATAGAACATAAACATCTCTAACATAACAATACATTAATGAAAAGGATATAGTTGGCATTGTTTTATTCTCACAGCTGAGTAGTTACATAATGCAAATAGTATCTATATACTTTTGTTAAAGATAATAAATGAAGGATGCCAATTTATTTAGTCTTTCATTGATAAACAAACAAATTGATATATTGTTTTTAATCCATATCTGTTAAGCAATACAAACAATAATACACCAAATTAAACACATATAATACTTAAGAGTTCAATTATACTAAAGTCTGAAAAGTCCACAAAAAGGGCCTAGTCCGTAGAAAACATAACTGCTTGTTTATACATGAATCATAATTTATAAATAATACAAATGCCCCTTAGAGCTATTTATATCACCACATCTATATGCTAAACTTTCTACTTTTATCTTACGACCGTCCAATATCTATAAACATTCTCGACATATGGATTACCTATTACAGCCTTCCATAGCCTTGGTAACATATTTAATTATAATATCAATTGTCTGCATTGGATTCAGAACGGTGCATCTGACACAGTAACAAATTCATATTTCTTGTCCAATGCATATCTTAATTAGAGATTATGAAATTATAAATAAATAAATATATATATATATATATATATATATATATATATATATATATATGTGTGTGTGTGTGTGTGTGTGTGTACATGTGTGTATGTGTGTGTGTATGTGTTGTATGAAATAATAAATATATATATATATATATATATATATATATATATATATATATATATATACATATGTGTGTGTGTTTGTATGTGTGTGTATGTGTGTGTATGTATGTGTGTATGTGTGTGCGTATGTGTGTGCGTATGTGTGTGCATGTGTGTGTATGTATGTGTATGTATGTGTATATGTGTGTATATGTGTGTATATGTGTGTATATGTGTGTATATGTGTGTATATGTGTGTATATGTGTGTATATGTGTGTATGTGTGTGTATGTGTGTATGTGTGTGTATGTATGTATGTGTGTTTTATAAAGATAGTTAAGGCGCTGGCACAGGTGTTATACTTTCATTCAAACAACAATTAACTCCAAACTGATTTTTAAAAAATATTTAATTGTAAGTATAATTAATTACCGGTAAAATTAGAAAAAAATGAAAAGAAAAAAGAAAATTTCTAAAATAATCCAAAAGAGGATAATCTAAATATAAAAAAAAAGAAACTATGATTAAACCAAAACCAGGCTTTGTGTCGAACACTACGGCCAAGAAAGATTAAACCTAAAATGGAGAAATAAAATATTAATACACAGTATGAATAATGTGTGAATAATATAAGCATAAATCAGAATAAATTCAGATTAATACTAATAGCAGCGATATAACACGACTCAACCCAACAGCAACGACCGGTTTCGACCTATTCAAGTCTTCATCAGGTTGCATAGAATGTCTAACGTTACCATATTGCTCGAGGTTTATATACACAATTTTTCAATAGGAAGCCACGCACTTAATCCTTTAGTTCTTTTTAACAAAGGATGGGTGCTATTTTAATCTCTTTGTTCTATTTGTGAACTTACGTAACCCGGTGTTTTGAAAACATCCCAACGATAATTGAATAGAATTTATATGTTTGTACAGGTGTGAAAGTGCCCAACATAATAAGAAAATAAACCTAAATGTACTTCAAATGAATTAGTCGTAGCTTCCCATTTGACAATTGATATATAGATATCTCATTGCTTTACAAACATAGTAACGGTGGGTTGAGATTTTTGTGTTTCGGGCGATTGACGCTTTACTGAAGTTGTGTTTGTGATTAACTTTTCCAGAGCTTCAGGAGACATTCTATTTATTTTAAGGTATTTATTTCAACTTACTTGACACTAAATAACCCGAGAGGCTTTTATGTTTAGTGTAAGCTGTGATGATACTATATTGATAGTGTTCTAAATAACTCTTCGGTTGAAGTATCTTAAAATGTTTATTTATTATTCTTGAAGCCATATTGCCTGTTCTAGAAAACGGCATTATTAGAGCTACAGTGTCACCTTTTTCGGCCGATTCTAATATATCTTCCGAACGTTTTTTATTTAACCCTGTTGGTTCTAATGATCCCAGGGTATCAATCCAAAAAGTTTCTCGTTTTAGTCTATTAATTCGGTCCTGCCAATCAGAACCTGAGCTGTGTATTTGTTCAATCGGTATTAAAATATAATCACCGAGAGATGGACGGTTGTAATCAGGCAGAGAAGAGTTATCTGCGTGCACTTTTAAATGTGTATATAAAGAAGAAAGTCGATGTTTTCTTTCAATTGTAAATCTGTGGCCATTAGCTCTTATGCGAAGAGATGTACTAGTTTCGCCAACATATTGTTTATTACAGAAGTAGCATTGATAAGCATAAATAACGTTTGAAGAAGAGCAATCTATATCTCCCATTATTCCAAATGTTTTTTGGGTGACAGTGCTCGTAATATTTGAGCAATCACTTATTAGATGACACGTCATGCAGTTCATAATATTGCATGGTTTTGAACCCCAACGGCTGGTAGTTGGAATGCCGGTATTTGACCGACGTTGTTTTATTTGCAATTCCCTAACAGTTTTGCCTTTAATACCACGCATCCACCTTTTAGAATAATTTCTTTTACACAAGGCTTGAAAAAGAATACCCCATGCCTTATCAAAGTCTTTTTCGTTAGAACATATTCTAAAAAATCGTATAATTTGCGATCTTAATAAACCTTTAAAGGTATGTTTGGGATGAAAAGAATGTTTGTGCAACATCTGATGAATATCGGTTGGTTTAAAAAATACCTTGGTCAATAAGGTATTATTGTTTTTAGGGTCTTTGAATACAGTGGTATCTAAATAATTGACCGAATCAATACAGATAGAAGATTTAAATTTAATGGGTGGTTCATGTGTATTAAAAATATTTAGAAACTCAGAGAACGCATCCTTGCCATGTGGCCATATTATGAAAATATCATCCAAATACCGGAAGTAGGTATGAGGTTTTAATGGACATTTAAGTAGTGCCTCTTTCTCAAATTTTGCCATGTAAATATCGGCGTAGTGTGGTGCCCAATCCTTACCCATAGAAGTGCCTACTTTTTGGATGAACCATTCATCATTAAACAAAAAGTCATTACTCTTCAAAGATAATTCTAAAAGTTCTATAATTGGATCATCATATATGGGATAATTTCTCATTACGTCCCTTACCGCTTGCAACCCCTTAGTGTGATCTATATTAGTATACATACTTTCAACATCTAAAGTTATCCTTTGGTTTGAATTTTTTTTAAAAGGGAAAAGGGGCCAAAAAATTTTAAAAAAAATATCAAAAAAAAGGGTTCCTTTGGGGCCCCTTCCTTTTTGGGGGAGGGGGGGGGGAAAAGGAAATTAAATTGTTTTTCAGAAATTGCACCCGCAGATTTAAGTTTATTTAAAATACCAGTTATTTTAATCGCCGTTCTGGGGTATATAGGCTCATTAACTTTTTCGTAATGATTATAATTATTTAATTGACGGTAGCCTTCAGTAATATAATTTTTTTGTCCATTATTACTACTACCGAACCTTTATCAGCTTTTTTAATTACTATATCTTTATTTTTACGTAAGTTGTTTAGTGTTAATTGTTCTTCAATTGTTAAATTTGGTTTTTCCCGTAGGACATTTAGTTCATCTATTTCTTTTGTAAAGTTATTTATGCATTCTATTAAATCGGGATCAGTTCCCTTGTCAGGTGGAACCCAGTTAGACTTAGATATAAAACTTTTCTGTGGTTTATTAAAATTGTTACGTTCGTAGCGAAAGAAATATTTTATTTTCAGTTTCCTCCCGAAATCCTTAGTTGCTTCCAAAATGGGTGCTTTAGAAATCTTAGGGGTTTGAACGAATGTTAGTCCCTTACTTAGTAAGTTTGTTTCTAATGTCGTCAAAACGTGACTTGAAAGATTTAAAATGTTATTAATTATTTTATAACAGGGGTAAGTTTGACCCTCTGAAGACCTTAGTTTAAAAAATCTAACCAGTGGTGAACCATTGAATTTGCCGTGTCTTCTTTCCATAGAATTCCCATTACACTATTAGAATCAATTTTGAATTTCTGAGTACCCAGCTTGGGTATGACCGTAGCCCATTCACAATGACCCATAGATCGATTGATTGAATCTATGTTGGTCTGTTCCGCTTTCGGTAGTAATTTTGAATAATTTATTTCTGTAAGGAAAATATTACTGGAATCATATCGATTTTTAATCCATGTCAACATGGTTTTTAAATTTCGAATCGATGTTTTCTGAGGATCCGAGCTACGGTCATTTATTCCCAATGCTAAAATAATATTTGTAGGGCACTTACCTCCAACAACAAAAGATTTATCCTTCAGCATATCGGTAAAATGCTGAAATCTGGCACCAGGGAAGCTTTCTAGCTGCACATTCTGGTGCGGCGTAGCCGTTATCCTGGACACATTCTCTTCTCCTATAATTAATGTGTCCTTGGTGGTCTTTGGCCAGGTCCAACTCTTTTTTGTTGCCTTGTCCGTTTTGTGGGTTCGCACCATGGCCGGGTGGCACCCTTTGATGTTCTGTCCCATTTTCTTCTTGTGGGGCGGACTTACCGTTCGGGATGTTTCTTCATCCTCTGTTGGGGAGCTCGGAGGAGGTGGTCCACGCTTCAACGACGTCGGGGTAGAATTTATCTCCGTAAGGTTGAGAGTCTTACGGGTTGACCTTGTCACTCGCTGCGGTTTAGGCAATTCCGGAAAATCACCTGAACAAACTGGAGTGCTCTCAATTATATCGGTCTTCCAGGGAGATTTTTTTCCCTTAAAACAAAACCCAAAAATTAAAAAAAAATGTTATACCTCCACATATTGATAAAGTGTGCTATACCTAAATTTCTGGGCTACTCATCAGCCTGTGGGAACCAGCTAATTCGCTTTTCGTACGCGACAAATATGTCCGCCCAAGGGAAAACGGCTACATGCAGGCTACGTACAAAAAACAAACAGAAAAAAAATACCATTTGATAAAAATCGAAAAACAACACGTGCGTGTGGTTCAATGGTGACTTGCTAATAATTATAAACATTTTGACAACAGTTTTAAATTTAAATAATTTTTTTGGTAAAAAAAACCTATATAAAGATTTTACACCCAGATGCTGACCTTATTTTTTCTGGGGTTTGAATAACGAATAAATCCTACCTATATGAAGCATGTATCAATAAAGTCCCACTGGTCTGGCGTGAAGTTCTTCTTAACCTAAGGAAAAATTTAAGCCCTATATATAGCCTCAGCGTGTTAACAAACATTACAGTTTGTTCATAACAAAGAGAATGTACACTAACACAGTATGGACTCACTAAAGCGATTAAAATAAAATAAAAACAAAGTAGCAATACCGCACAATGGATTATTACTGGACTAGAACGAAATATCGTCTCAAACCTGAGTAAATACTACGATTTACTCGAACCTAACAGCTAACCCTCATACTTTCCGTTCATCACTAAGGAACGTTCATTCACGCTTAATTTAGCGTCCCCAAGTATATCAGTTAGGGGTGGGGGGATCTAAATTAAAGCGCCATCCATTTATCTATTTGACCCATTCGAGAACAGCGGATTTCAGGCAGACTCCGATACTGCAAAACGTGGGATTATAATAGCTATACATTTAACAAATTTCCTATATCAGTGTAATCTAATTACTCATAATATGGGAAAAAACTCTGTCCTGGAGATGCCTGCCGGAGTAACAAACGACTCCAGGAGTATAAATCCATCAAGCAGCATTGTATGAATTAATAGGTCGTTTCGCCAGACCACATAAGAGGACAACAATATAGATTCTACATTATACATAACAAAGCTAATAAACTCAAACATGTTGCAATAACGACATAACTTTCTTACATTGGTGTAATAAGGAATCTGGATGGAAATAGATAAGATGTCTGGCACGGGCAATGTGCGTTTTAGGGTACATAGTAAGAGGCAACAGGCACAGAGCATCAACATATCTAAACATCCTTCGAAACCTACCTCCATAAATCTAAATACAACTATACATACATTAATCTAAAAATAAAATGTTCCATACCTCCACATATTGAAAAATGTGTGCGTATACCTAAGCATGTGTCTGGTCTACTCATCAGCATGTGGGAACCAGCTAATTCGCTTTTCGTACGCGACAAATATGTCACGCCCACAGGAAAGCGGCTACATGCAGGCTACGTACAAAAAGTGGAAGCACGTAAAAACATACCATTTGATACCACAGCTTGCAACAAACAACACGTGCGTGTGGTTCAATGGTGACTTGCTACATACATATCATAAACTATGTTTTAAGAACCTTACAAAATATGTCTAGTTTCTGCGAGTTTAATGTAGTCTGGTAACTCGTTCCACAGCCTCGGAGCTGATGCTGGTAAGAATCTCTCTCTATACATTGATCTATGTCTTATTGGTACCCTCAAAATTGAATAGGACTCAGGTCGGAGCATTCTCACTGGTTTATGTTTTCAATCAGACTTCTTAGATAAAGTGGTGCTATTCTATTCACTACTTTTAGTGTATGAAACAGGATCTTGTACAATGATCTGGAACGTAAAGGAAGCCAGTACAGGTGGAACAAAACTGGTGTTATGTGTTCGCTGTAGCTGGTTTGTCAGAAAGAGGTGGATATTATATAAAAATGTATTGGCAAAGTTCAGTCAAAACATAATAAGGGCTTGGACTAAAGTTTTGCACGTCTCATCATTTATGTACTTACGGATAAGTCGTATATTTCTTCTTTGATGATAACAGGACTTACATATAGAATTCACCTGCTTCTCCAATCCAGGGTGTTATCTAATATAAGCCCTAGATTTATTACAGACATGGAATAATTTATATAACTGGATACTACTACCTTAATGCGGAGATTCTCAGTTTACTTTACATGTTGCTTGGATGAGAAAACATTGAATTATGTCTTGTCCTTATTCAATTTCAGCATGTTGCTGTTCATCCAAGTACTTATGTCTGCAATACAAAGCTTCCATTGAAAATGATATATTATTCCATTTATCGCATGGCTTCAAAGTCATGTACACATGTATATCATCGGCATAACAATGATATTTCATATTACAACGTTTAATAATTTCGCCAACTAGCTTAGTATACATACAATAATTATTTGGTCCGATATAAAATCGATAGATAGAATTTTATTCATTTATGCTGGAAATTACTGTATCCGGTCACTGGTTTAAGGAACATATATTTCAGGTGGTATTATTTGTCTTCCGATAACCCATTCTGTTAACCTAATACTTATGTTATACCTAATAACTGTATGTTATTGTAATTACTAATAAAGCCATTATCGACTCTTTGTTTTTATTTAATGCAAGTTTATTTAAAGAAGCAGTGTATCTTTTGTCATCAAGATCAGAAAGAAGCGCTTCGTGTCATACAAGAGATGAAAGTGAGCAGCAGAATATCTGAAGCAGCGAAGTATGACCAACTCAAATGAGTTCAATTGCATTATCTGGAACAATCAACACAGCAAGCGGATATCTTGGATATCGTGTAGGACCGGTACTGCAGAATAGCTTGTGATGTTCAAATAGATATATCATCTTTATTTCTGAGTCGGGAGAACACTTTCAGGGACAGATCAGCTGAACGTCTTGGTGGGTATCTACGAAGTTATTGTACTCCATGAACAGCCTCAAAATTAACTTCGTACTGTATTGGTTTCATCAACATTCCGGAATGTGTCAGTATAAGCAATGATATTAACATACTTGCATTCAAACATGAGGATGATGATACGTTCCCGACTATGGTCCATGTGTCACTGTGGATCAGTGACTACATGTTGTCATATCCCAACCCAGAATGGATAGACATCAGCGACGACACAGCAATGGACTGCATACCTCATAGCCTGTACATGTTTCTGAACTTAATATTATGTAGTCAGCCTCTAAACGATGATAACAACGAAGCCAGACTACAGCTTAGAATTATAAGCATTGCTCAGGATCGTATGTATATAGCTAGTGGGGACAATTACTTCACTCCGAAACACATAGGAATGGTAAATACCATTCACTAAGATACACGTTCGAAAGAGCTGGTGAACATGTTTCGCAAGGCAGATTGATTTCTGGTTAACGAATTAAATTCAACGTTCAAAACGACAATGTTTGCAATCAATATGAGTTTCAATTAATATATTGACATTTGATCTCAAAACTAAATATGGCATTGGATTCCCCATATATAAAAACCTACAAAAGCACATTTCATTAAAGCTTCTAACTTGTTTGGTAAAATTATATTTACTTAAATACATTTAAGCCCGACGGCGGCCATCCTGGATTTGGAGGCATCAGCACTTTAAATAAGCAAATAATTCCTGCTTAGTCTACGTTAACCTAGCCAAAGTGTGAGAAGGATAATAATGATGATGATGATGATGATGATGATGATAATAATAATAATAATAATAATAATAATAATAATAATATTTTTTCTATTATGCCTTATTCAACTTGAAGTGTTCTAATGCGCTTAATATTTAAAACAGAATTAAAATATGTTCTCACATAGCACAAGCAATTTATACATACATACACTGGTAAATATATTATCGGCAGTAATAATATAGCTAAGTTAGGTCAGTGGTCTTTTTATCAAATCGCCTCAGCAAAACATGAGGGATTTATCTCTCAAAATATAAAAAACGTTTAGAATATTATAACGAGTCCTCAAATGAACAATGCACTGGTACAAACACATAACCTCTGATCCACATGTCAAATACAGAACATTAATGCGGAGTCTGTTGGCCATGTGAAAGATTATATAATAAAAGGAATGCTTCTGTGTAACATAGAGCAGAATAGGTCCCCATATGTGTGGCAAGTAAAATATTACACAGTTGGGCTGCATTTGTATATCAAGTAAATTATATCATAATAAAACCGCCTCTGTATACCACATGCAATATAACACAATAGGGTCGAAGAAAAATTACATAACGGATTTTTATCAGTGTGCCAACTAGCATAGAAGATAGAGGGAAATGAGATGTAGCACAACAACGGCTCCATTCTAGTGACAAGAAGGTTATATAATGAGGTGAATAATGAGGAATCACAGATCATATGGTTATTATATATATATATATATATATATATATATATATATATATATATATATATTATATAATTAAAGGATATCTACTATACCTAAGATGAATATCACGCAGGAGCAAATATGACATTAATAATGATATTTCAGATTCACTCTCATGTCTTCAATTACATGAATTCCATTGTCTTGCACCAGATGCCGAGTAGGAGCTACAAAAGGCTTCCCAACATCTGTATTATTAGACATCTGGCAGGTCACAGTAAGATTCTGATAAGTTACACCATGACAGAATCAGGGTTGGGACGTTTACAGAACCAAGGTATTCAATCACATTCATTCTTAATATAATCGATTACGATTACATTGTAAAGTAATCATGATTACAATCACGATTACAGTGTATTTAACCCAAACATGAATGTGATTCTTCACATACATTTGCTCGGTTACATGTGTAATACTGACATAAACATAGTACAGAATTTACATGTTGATTTATAAGAACTAGATGCACTTTCTGGTATGTTCTTCAAATGAAAATGTACAAAAGTCTTTGATGCCATTCTACTACGTTAATTTGTTTTTCTTTTCCGAGATCAATATTCACCATAGAGCAAAGGAGCAAGTAATACATTTCTCATGAATGCACAGGTATTTGTAGAGATAACTGAGATCAGTGCAAACTGAGATTAGTGCAACAATATCAATGTAATTGCTTGAAAATATATTTAGTAACGAAATGCATCACGTGTGGTGTTACAATAGCCAGGTAAGGTCTCTATACTAAAGCGGATAATTAGATATTGACCACCTCTGTAAGTAGACCACCTTTTCAGTCTTAAATTATTGCTATGCTTTAAATTATATATTTCTACTATAATGTGGCCGCCTCCCAATTGCGTACTTCGACCTTTGATCTCCTTCTAATGCCCACGTGTGTCACCCCGTATGTCGATCGGGGGCCAACATGGAGCCTTGTTTATGTTCACTGTCGCGTGGGTTAACTTAATTAGCACTTTGTCATCCGACTGGTGGCCAATCATGATCGTTTGGAGCTGGATCTAGAACGGCGGTGTCAGAAAGTAGTCATGCACGATTACGGGCTGTGTGACTAGTTTGGGCATAACCGTATGAAAATTACGCGAGTTAATTTGAAATGCCCGTTTAAATGAAGTATCATAGCAACATCTGAAGCAGTGTTATAACACATTTTCCTTTCATGTTCATAGAACAAATAAACTGACAAATCATCATGTGTTTAAATATGACAGCAAACCGTCAATGGGTCAATCAGTTTTAATGTTAACTTTTGCCTTACATACCAAGCCATATATCTGGCACGATATAAAATAAATATGTAAGTATTCATACATAGATAAATGCATAGATAAATAATCAAACATTTTGTGTAACCGTGAAAGTAATCACTGATTACGATTACATTTACAACGTAGTTGATTACGATTACGATTACATTGCATATGGAAATGGCGATTACGATTATACCAACCCTGGACACAATAGGCATACAACTAAACATGGATACTAATCAAGAAATCTGCCTATCTCTACAACCACGAATCTTCCCACTACAGCTGGGGAAATTGGGATTATGGATAGCCTAACTGCATGTTTATGTCATGTCCCAATCAGAGCATGTTCGTTTATATCGACAGTCATTTATGCCTCTCCAATAAAATAATAATTGAGCTGTTTGCTGGACTAGATAAAGGAGAACCAGATATAATAATCATGATAGCCTATAATTAGGAATACTACTCATTCTGAAATAGACACGTTATCCGACTAACTCTTAAACCACTGCAATTAGTTACTGCATACATCCGTGATTTGTTAGCATATGCATATGGTGGGTAGGCTAAATCGTGTGAACTCTTTATGCCAATAATGACAGTCTTGTTCGATAATGCGGTCATAATAAGAAATGTTCAGATAGTGGTAGGTGTTTTCACAACCTACAACGCTGGCGACCCGTCAGGCGGTGGTATGTTATAAACACATCAGGAAGAGATATGCTCAGCCACCACAATACAAACATATTTTGATATTAGAAATTCGAGACGTTCTTTACCTATATTTCTCCCCAGGGTTAACATGTAACACAGAATGTGTTCTGCGAAATGTTTAAAGTAGCAAATATAGCGCCTATAATTACTTGAACCACAACTTCACAATAGTGGGTAGTTTTCTTCTTGGTTATTAGTCGATTTTATCTTGATGTAAATTTTCTACCCAGAAAATATTATAGACGGACAGTTTAAATATGTTCATACACTAATAAGTTAATTTAGGTCGGTTTTGTAAGGTGTTTATATAGTGAACTATTTGTGTTATGTTACCTCATGGGTAGACTGTCTTTATCCATTCAAGATATAAATATTGTGTGCATTGGGAAGTAGAGTGATGGTGTCTTACTAGAAAAGATTCATAAATAATCAATTATATTTTCTAAACATATACAAACCTACACAGAGGCATATGCGCGCCCATATACACACGCAGCAAACAACCAATCAATAAATAAACAAACACCAGAAAATGTTAGTAATTAAACAAGAATTCTGCTTTACTTGGCCATAAATTAAGAACTATCGTTGAATTAATCACACTAACAGGCTTAGAGTGATATACTTGATGCAAATATTCTCTACTATGGAATTACTAGTAGTATCCACTGGTGTAAGTAATATTTCTATTTACAACGTTCAAAGTGTCAGATGGGATTCGATTTTATTTGAATATCTTAGTGCCAATCATTAAACAAAAGTTCCAAAACAACATCGGTGGCATGTAAATCAATTCATATGTTCTCAGGCAATCGTCGAGTTTGATATATACATGGATGTGTGCGTGTGCATATGCGTGTGTTGCTATGTTATATTCTAAGCGTGTTTTCAACCAATCAAAACATTTCAGTGTATCCAACTTTCCAGGTAGTGAATATGTGCCATTTTTATGGTTTATCATTTCGACAGCTGGTGCATTCTTGCCTTACAACATCTGCAAAATACCTAATATTATATATCGTGGATGCTCATTTCGGATAAATGACAAATAAGGTGAAAGCATGCAGTATGAGTGTGAACAATTAATCTCAGTCTGTGTTGAGGCATGTGTCACGATGACCCATATTTAATATTATTTCATATATGAGGCCGAATATAATTATTAGACATGACTCTAGATCCAGAGATAGTTCTACACATACATTAACCACAAACAGTCACCAACTTCATTTTAAAGCTGTAAACAAATTGAACGAATTTGTAGTCAAAATAAAGAGACAACTGTTATTTTACAGGTGCTAGAACCGAACTAACAAACAAACGCGTAGCTAATCATATCAAGAAATTCGATTGTGTGCGTGTGTGCGCATGCATGTGTGCGCATGTGTGTGCGTGCGTGTGTGTGCGCGCGTGTGTGTGTATGTGTGTCGTGTGTGTGTGTTGTGTGTGTGTGTGTGTGGTGTGTGTGTGTGTGTGTGTGTGTGTGTGTGTGTGTGTGTGTGTGTGTGTGTGACGGGTGAATTTTATCTCAGATATTTAACACACGAAAGCAAAGGTGTGTGATGCTAGAAATGGTTTTTAGCCAAATCTGAAATATAATTGTCAGCATCACAACACCACATCGAACGAAACATACTCAACATCACCTATATAAAGACCGGAAAACTAACAAGTTGGTTAGGGACCAAACTAAAGTTATGGACATTATGGAAATAATTAAAAATAGAAAATGGACATGGACCAGTCACATCAGCCGCAGAACGGATAACAGATGGAGTACAACGATGACTGTTTGGACACCCAAGGGTGGCAAAAGAAATCGAGAAAGGTGTCGAAAAAGGTGGATAAATAAACTATACCAGTACTGGGACAATGTGAACTCGTACACGAGAACAAGAAACCGTGACCTTTGTAGACAACATGCTAAGGCTTTCCTCGTGCAATAGACTGATCATGGCTGAAGATGATGATCTTGTTCACCCTGCAGGGCGAGTTTCGTCGAGACATCTAGCAAAAAAGATTATTAATATTAGCTGAAAAGGTTTTAGACTATCATCATACTACACCAACGCTTTATTTATTATATATTTAGAATCACGATACAATATCTTCACGTTGTATCATTAAAACTCAATAAAACCATATAATTCCTATTCATATACCCTACATATTAAAAGTATATTGTTTTATATTTCATTAAGTATTATTTCTGATAAATATCCATCATCTTTTGTTAAAACGAAAGGTCAGTTGCATAGGATCTATTGGCGGCAAAATCAGATAGTTATTGTCAGCTTATGATATTTACAGAATGTATTGATACAAAGAATATGATCTGCCCGTATTAAAATTATAGGCATGAACTTCATGAACACTTACATGTGTTTGTAGAAAGTAATACTGTTTCGCTGAATAAAGAAAGTAACCAAAACAGATATATATATATATATATATATATATATATATATATATATATATAACGAGCGAGAGAGAGAGGGAGAGAGAGAGAGAGAGAGAGAGAGAGAGCGTTATTGATCCTTAGTCGAACTCATTTGTATACAGTTGATAGGTGATATGCGGTGCAAATAGCCACAATAGCCAACAATTCTAGTCGATTTCCGTTACTTGTCTCTAAAATATACTGAGAAATCGTTTCTGTTATTTATTGCATATTTAGTTCTAAGTGCTGGCTTACATTCCTTTAATTTAATACACTAAAAGAGAAATATAGCGATGAATACGGCGATGGTCGCGAATATAATATAAGAAACAGCCACGTGTAATATATTCCTGAGAAGTTACAATAATAAATAAACGTATTACAAAATAAAGTGCTTCCTACTTTTTCACATTATAGTATTTAAAGCTTAGATCTTTAAGCGTCGTGTTTGAATGAATTGGTCATGAATTGCCTTAATTATCTATCTATCTATCTATAGAAATATATATTGTTGTAATTAAAATCACTACCAAGATGACGTACAGGGAGTGACAGTGTGGTGATGTGAATAAGGATGGGTGTAGGGAAGAAGCTACTAAGTTTGGCTTGGTGTACCTATAATAATGAAATATGTTTTGTCTGCATTGAGCCTAGGTCTACTGTTTATCATCCAGCCAGAGATGTCAGGGAGACAGCCTCCTAACTGTGTAAGAGAACTATCTATGTTTGGTGTAGATACAAATATGTATGCTTGGGTGTCATCTGCATATAAATGATGATCTAATTTATGGCTATGATTACGATAGCTTAGTGGTGTGCTATACAGCGTAAACAGAATAGAGCCTTGGAGATGCCGCAAAACATGGGAAATGCTTCCGAAAAACAGTTTCTTATTTTATTGATTGAGACCTATCTGGCAAGAATGACCAGATCCTAGTGAGTGGCGTGCTGTATGTGCCATGCCAATAAGATAGCCGATGAAAAGAACACAATAATTGATGGTGTCAAAAGCTGCAGATAAATCTTATAGTGTTAGTGCTGTGACCTTTCCTGGGTCTACGTTTAGTGATACGTCGTTGTGAATAAGAAGTAATGATATGCTGCACCAAAACGGCAAAGGGGTTAAGGTGAAAAGAGGCATATACTTTTGAAGGATTTCCATTAATAGTTCAGACGATAAGACACCTTTCGGTGATCAAAAAAGGTGACACAACTGTGATTCTAGACTGGGCACGATCGGTAAATTCCTTCATAGGGCTAATATGCAAACTTCGAAAAACCTCACAGCCAAACTTATTATTCCAATTCTTATTTTACACATCTTGAAAATTCATTTTATAATCTACTTAGAAAAAGGCAAGCGAGTAAACTAACTAATGATAAACACATTTTCATCTCGATATTTGTTGGCAACACTATATTAGAAAGTAAAACTTCAGTTAAATGTGATTTTTATTTGTTCTAAGTATTTATGATATAATGCATATAATTCGGCACTTACAAGGATTGTCTTTCACAATTGTTATTATTGTTTACAACGTGGTTTATTCTGTAAAGGAATAGATAGTTAGTTATATAGATAGTTAGCTATATAGATAGTTAGTTATATATTTAGAGATATATTTATAGATAGATAGATAGATAGATAGATAGATAGATAGATAGATTGATAGATAGATAGATAGATAGATAGATAGATAGATAGATAGATAGATAGATAGATAGATAGATAGATAGATAGATAGATAGATAGACAGATAGATAATTAAGGCAATTAATGACAAATTTATTCAAACACGACGCTTAAAGATCTAAGCTTTAAATACTATAATGTAAAAAAGTAGGAAGAACTTTATTTTGTAATACGTTTATTTATTATTGTAGCTTCTCAGATTGCAAAATACTATATAATTGAGGGAATACTATCATCATAACATTAAATACAACAACACATCACCTATCTACAAAAAAAGCCTATCTTCCAAGAAATATATTGGTTTTCATATTTTCAGAATGTCAAATTTGGCTGAAAGCTGAATCTCTACTCTGAGCTGAAAGTCGAACTTATCTTACACTGACCAATGAGCAGTTTTGTCAAAAATATTTTTCATTTTCACAGGCATTACTTCAATCATTCGTACTTTGCATATCGATAACTCATCCATTTGAATTGATCTTCGTTAATGGTGTTACGTGATACCCCGATATTTATTTGACGGCTGAATGCGTCCAATTCAGCAGGTCATGAAGGCGTTTTCCCAAACATAACGAAGATACCATTTCGTGACCTCTACACATCTATACAATCTATCTATAGGACACAATGCCATCGATAAAGCTACGGTGTGCCGTACCAAGCAACCACCACAATGTTAAATTGGATTAAATGACACTAATAAAACAATCAATCACTAGGCTGAAGGAGATGGCCAGGAAGAGACCTAGGAAGAATATTAGAAATCAGTCACAAAGACAGTTCTTTGAATATGTGTCTTTGTTAGAAAGGTTAAAAGATTGAATCAAAATTGCCTTATTTTTGATAATTGATGGTATATCGAAAAAGAATTATTGTTCGAAGATTGTAATATTAAACCAAAATTTAAATTGTGGGTGTATAGCTTTATCGTAGAACATTTGTGTGCGATTTATGTGCGCTTGTTTATGTATTATGTGCCCAGGATCTTGAGCCTACACGCTTGCAGGTAGGGTGGGTGATTGGATTTTGAATGTGTCTTGGTCTATTTTGCTGTCTAACTTTACGTCACCCTGTCGGAATATTTGAAGACAAAGGGTCAACTGTTTATATAGTGAAAATATCGTGAGTAGCTCGTATCAGTGCACTTCATGTCTGCATTATCCTTTGTATGAAAAGATTAGCTAATATTCATCAAACCTCAGGATGTCTCGCTATTAATGGGGAATCCACGATTGATTTTACACTGGGGAGTTATCTAGCAACCATTTGGTTATACATAATGGCATAATGGATCTTAATTATCATTTAAATATAACGATTTTGTCCTTAGTAAATACATATACTGTTATATAATTTGTGATTTATTTGCATTTGTATATCTGTATCTCTATGTAATGGACTTAATGTAAAGGAATGCACATCATCCACTTGGTCAATATAGACTCAGGACACAATCCCTTTAATACAAAATCCCCTCCAGGACATAACCCATTCTCATGACGAATATGTATATTTTAAGATTATATTTTACCAATTTATTTTTAATTTATATTTAATACTTTTTCTTCCCATTAATAAATTAAGTGTTTTAATTATTAAAATACTGTTTTATTTTCTAAATATATTTTCACTGTACATTTATGTACAATATATTGAATATAACATTTTATAAATGATACTTTAGTTTAATTACAATTCACAGTCAAAATCTATTGGACTGTGGAGATCAACTTGGAAATAACTTAAGCCTGGCAACTGTTAATCTGCTTGGTATTATTGGAAGTCACATATTTGTCACTTTCCAGCAGTCACATGGGAAAGTTCAAATCTTGTTGCATTATCGTGCAAGGTTCCCATCACAGCTGACCTTGAGATGAAGGCCTCAGCCATATGATACTGCTATCTTATCTACGAAGCTACTTAAGCTACAGAAAGACTCGAATCACTTATTAATTATTTCGTCTGTACATATATTTATGGGGTATATCGTCACACGCAGCGACCACCATGTCCAGATATATATGTTCCACCTATTCATGTACGCTGGTTGCCACCTACCTATGAGCATACCATCTTGAAGGTCCAAGACATCACCCTGACTGGAGGTTTTAGAACGAATAATATCGGTAAAGGGTTGGCCAATACATTCATGAAGCTTGTTGATAATGCCCACCCCACTATACGCTTTTAGGCTAAGATCAAAGTACGAGGTTTCTTTTGGTTAAGATCAAGGTATGGCCTTTGGTGGAGGCAAGGAAAGGGTGAGTAGGGGTGGGGGGGAGAAGAAGGAGAGGATGAGATATAGTTAAGATCAAAGGTTCCTTGGCTAAATTAAAGGTGATGGTGGCGTGTGTGAAGTCTCTAAAGTGATCCAGGCCTGCAGAGAAATATCCCGTATAAGTGGTTTTACAAGAGTTGGCTTGGGATGGCCGTATTTGCCAAGAGGTATGATAAGCTCGAGTGTCATGGGCTACTTTGACGTAATGTGGATTTAGGTGTTACGCTGAAAATCGAGGAAATAAAGCGCTTGCTTCTTACCTACATATTAATGTTAATGGCAAAACAAGCTAATTATCGCTGGCTATCAATATACACGTTCTCTTGCTACCTTCAGAGGGCGATGATATCGGAAGACGTCGACATGAAAGAAGGTAACTCTTACTCTTACACGTAAAAAGCGGCAGGAAAATGCTTAAATTGTGCCCGAAATGGATATAAATCCGACCCATTGTTCGCCATTGAACGTCCAGGAGAGCTCAGTTATTCCCAGTACAATTGAACAAAGAACATATTTACCAATAGCTGCACCTATGTCTACATGAATGTCAGCTGGCTTATTAATCAGTAGGCCACGGGTCAAAAAGTCCATTAATCAACAAAGTGTAAACAATATTTCGCCACTTTCGCTTGCATGGTGGGTGAGGATGTCCTTTCTCTAAGGCTTCAGTTCCAATCTCTGCTTTAACTCGTGGATATGTTTTAGTGATGAAGATATGTGAATAGGGTTGAGTATGACAAGCAGAAAGAGCAGAACGGGGAATATAAAAGAGAAACGTTAGTTGAACTGGAAGTGAATATAAACAAGAAAGGTTGGATATAGACGATTTTGAGACTAACGAACATTCTTATCAGTGGGTCTTTTAACTAATTCAAGCATCTAGAGGTAGATCTAATCGTTCCACTATGGCGGAGAGAGGAATCGGTTGGTCTTGGATTCGGTGATTCTGAGTTCAAATGCTGGGGATCAACTGTCCCACGCTTCATCCTGGGGAGACGTGGTAGAAATGACTGGTTAAGTGGACTCCAAGGGAAGGGTAACACCTTCAACCACTGAAGAAACACCAAAAATGACTGTTTTAACCGACTCTGATGAAGAGGCTTCACCTTCAGCGACGTGTCTTTTTTGTTTGCTATTTCCTTGTTCTTGCTGTGACCGTTTCTTGTACACAACAAGTAAGGATAAATAGATGCCTACATAATAAATATGCCTTTGAAAGGAACTAGCATATATGATAACGGTAACCGAAGTAAATATGAAATAAATATGCCGATTAACTGTATGAATAAAAAAAACGCTTAATTAATGTATATTCTCCCAACATCCCTCCTGAAGGTCAATTACAATATCAATATGAATAAAGAGAAATCCTCTTGGTTAATATATATTTCCCTAACATCCATATTAAGCGGCCTAAAAGTGTAAATGCATGATATCAATAATGCTGGTGATTGATATTTATTACAAACTTAAATTGGATGAATTTAGGAGAAATTCAAATTTGGAAATTCATCCTGAAATTAACTTACGCATTAGAAACAAATTTTCCCCTGTGATATATATTTACATCAATATTTTTTTAAACTTAGTCAAACCCTGAATAAATGGCAGAGCATTCCACCATTTGCATAAAGAAATTCAATACTTACCACTGATGTTATAGTTGACACATGTTTTATGTGACTAATACAGGTTCAAAGTAAATCGAGTTTGTTATATTTATTTTGTAGTCACAAATATCATAAAAAACTAGAAGGGAGTAGTACAAATTCAATGGTTAACTCTATTTAGCTATATATATATATATATATATATATATATATATATATATATATATATATATATATATATATATATGACATCAAGAATGCAGCATAGTGCTATTGTGTTTTATTTGGATGATAAGCTTGATGTTTTCTTTTCCAAACCTGATGACCTATCACCTTTCATTCAATCTTTTTGGCAACATAAAGTAACAATGCTTGAAGATAAACAGCTCATTGAAGACTAGATAGACGAACCCAATGGAATAACGCACAACCTTTGGGGTGTGGATCTTAAAAGAAGATATTGATTTCTCAGTCAAAGAGGTGAACAAGAAAGGGCAAACAGGGGATATATGTATTGAGCGTGTGCCAAAATTCAGTATACGGGGAGCGTGATTTATTTAAATCACGCAGAATTTGCTAAATAATGAAATCGTTTGAGTAATTTATTTCTACGGAAGAAGCAAGAGCTCTACTGAGACTAAATATTTATATCAGTGCAAATATGTAGCAGGCACACATCAATGAAACACATGAAATCGCTACAGCATGTTAACATTTTATCAAAACCTTATGGAAGCGCAATTTATTGATTCTAGCTTTGTGGTTTATTTATTAGATGACGTCTTATTAACAAAATTATGACAAATAACGTTTTGGCGAAGGGTGTTTTATTATGATGAAATACATTCAATTCTAAAGCTTATGAAAAACCATAAATGGCCTATCAAAACAATTGTATTACAAATGTATGCATTCGTTCATCGATCATTATACACACAAAATAGTATTCTATCCTTTTAGGCTAACATTCTTTTATCGCAGAAACCATGGGTTATTATTACCTTACTTTGTAAAGATAGAAACGATCTAGAGCTCTTAGGACATTGGCAAACTGTTTCATTATTGCATATCGATTATGAACAAATATAAAGTTTTGTCCATCGGTTTGAGTAAAATTCTTCTATAATCTGACTGGAATCAAGAGGATTACGATTAGAACAGTCCATACTGTTTTAGAAACAACCGGTATTATATATAAATCTTAAACCTCCCTCATACAAACTGTAAGGACTGTTCCCATCTGAGAGGCACAGGCACAGTGATTCAAACCTCGTTTACTCATTTGGCTGTGGGCTGAAGCAAATTTATCCTTTTCATTGTGCATTTCATATTGGAATTTAGGATTAGTAATTTTATATTATTTTCTCGTTTTACAGAGGCTACATATTTTGGAGGATATCTCTTTAAAATGTTTTGCTTGTTACATGAAGCTGTATGTGGCCTTATGTTGGATTTTATGGCTGTGACTCGCGGGTATTAAGTTGTCATTGGAAAGGCCAGTTGTGAGGCCACCTCTTGGGTTCGTGCAAGAAACCAAAACCAGAATCGTATTAGTTGAGTTGAATTAAGATCACCTGTATAGCCTCAGTTGCAATCGCATATGGGACATATGTTCCATAGCCATATCCCATGGGAACACATCCCGCCCACGAAAGTGTTAGCTTTATTCGAACCAATAACATGTTTGTTATTTTGTTACACACCGCTCTATTCACTCCGCACCGGAATGCCCGAAATGATACTGAGTATATAGAATAGGTGAGTTACAACAACCTAAACCTCCTTTATTTCCAATACAAACCAAATGCATCTTTCCGTTCATGAACATCAGATGGTAACCTTTAAAGATTTGCACCGGCTGTATAAACCGTGTATGGAATAGTGTGATGTCAATGGTCATAGACAGGCACGATTTAAGAGAACTATCTGAAATTGTCAGAAATGGTTTTAACTAAATGTCATCTTCTTTCGGTAGGATAATAAAGGTAAGTAATGCGAAATAATTTTATCCTCCTGATACGTAATATCATTATCAACCTGACGTCAACTTTAAGTCAGTTTCCGGGTCTTCCTTTAAGTAATGTTAAAATGCATATTTTTATCCCTGCAATTAGCCTTGCAGATTTATGCAAGGATGGCGATTTTATTAATTGAATTTATTATTCAATTATTTAAATCCAAACTTCGTTAACTTGAGAACTTGACACTTTGTGATTTTGTACTCGACTAGGAGGTCTACTTTACCTTCATCATTATGCTCCCTTCGTGTTTATAAAATTCAATATCAGAAGATGGAATAGTACCACTCCCTTATTTACATGAAAGGCTTCGTTTTGTACAACAACTATCTGGCAAAGTCTTTATTTCTTGTGGAAATATTTGGTTCTCATCAAGAACCACTATAGTATTCTTTTATTATCTATCACATATATCTACTCTAAATATAATTTATAACACAATATGCATTATCTCTATATTGATTTTAATATTGCTGGAATCTGGAAGAGTATTTCAATAAGCAGTATAAATAAATCTGGAGTAGAAATAGAGAGATGATTATTACACTAAATAAAACAAACATGGTTTCCTCACAAATGCGTCCATAGATACGAAACAGCAGTCACTGTAAATTTCATTTATCATTTTATTATTTTTATAGATATATAGACAACCTTGCATGATCTTTTCAGAATACAAATAAATAAATAGACTATGTTAGACTGCCTCCTTTATAGAAATATTTTGGTCTTTTAATGGTTTTAATGGATACTTACTCTTTATATATATATAATTATATATATATATATATTTATATATATATATATATATATATATATATATATATATATATATATATATATATATATATATATATATATATATATATATATATATATATATATATATTATATATATATATATATATACTATATATATATATATATATATATATATATATATATATATATATATATATATTATTTATCAGGTACATTATTCCTTGCTCTAAAGTGTGTAAGGGCGAAAATTAATTTTTTTTCATAAAAATGTATATTATTGAATAAAGAAAGCAAACAAAATAGTTAGTCTGGGAGCTAGGGTCAGTATTATGACATATTGCGAACGAATGTACAACACAGTACAACACAGCAACACATTCTCCAGCATGAGAAACATCGTGATGGCGGAATTGCTGTCTGAGATTAATGAATCGATGAATTGTCAAGGGCCGATCAAAACAAACACAGCCAGATGGAGAAAACTCCAATGTCTTAATCATATCGATTATTTAAATACATTCAGTAACCATGACTGATATTCTGCTACAATATCGAACGATTTTCCAATAATTTCGATCAGCTTTCACTCGCTTGCAACTCATCGTTGATAACGTTTTCGGTGTAATGTAAGAGAGTCTCCGTGGCCGCATTCGTAGCGAGGATTTACGCACACCTTTGGCACATCAATTTAAATGTTCTGCCACTTTGTGACTGAGATTGTTTCACCTTTGACTTAGCCTCATTGACTTTGTAGATTACTCGCCATATTAAGCCTACGGTATGTTGGAATCGTTATTAAGTGCTTCTTTATTTCCTTATTAGCCTTTGTTTCGCCATCTTCATACATTATTTACACTGTCTTTGTTAAAGGTGGTGCACTGTATAATTCATCACTTTATTTTCAGCTAAGTAAATGCAAAATGAACATTTCTAACATGAATGGATTTGCATAATGGAGATGTAAGTTATCCATGTAATAGGAATCAAGACAATAATTTCTAGGTTCCATATCATTCTAAAAATACATACAATATTGCACATTTAAAACACACCATTTTCACAATTCACCAACTAACGAAACAATGGGGATTTACAAATTTCACATTTTGTAAATGTTAAAAGGTGCCTTAAACTATTAATTACGCCTATTATCTCGTTTATAAGGACCTATTCTATGTTACCGAGCCAGCTATATAAGGAGCATGTCTTACCAGTACGTTACACTACCTGCTACTATATTAATATCATCCACAGTTTAAATACTTTTGGACACAACATGTAATTGTTACCGCGGATCTAGCCTTAGTAACATGTCGTCTAGGGTATTGTAACAGTACGTTATGCGTTATATAGCCTTAAGTGAATGTGTGTTTCTTTGTTTATCTGTCTGTGTTCGCAAAACATTCTGACAAAAGCCTCTTAAATGGCGGGAGTTATGACATTGAGAAAAAACCAGAATTGCTGTACATCTACACGTCGTATCACGGTATTACTAATATATAACGTATTGTTTCACTTCTTTATTGCATTCGGCTTTATAAAATTGTTTTCCAGTCTAAGGTTTTCCTTGAAGGTAAAACTAAACTGATTAATTGCTGGTTCTCTATGTTTCACTGTTTATCTCATTTCAACTCGCATCCTTTCAGAGATGAATAGCCCACACGTATATATCTAGCTTTACGTTCATTTTGATGTGGGAATGGGTAGAGTTTTGTATATTTAGTTTCAAGCCTATGAATTTCATTTTGTGTAAATTTATGGAGGTATGGCATTTCAAGGGTATTTAAGTGTTGATGTTTTGAGTAAATGCCACCATATATGTATATATATATATATATATATATATATATATATGTGTGTGTGTGTGTGTGTGTGTGTGTGTGTGCTGTGCGTGCGTGCGTGTGTGTGTGTATGTGTGTGTCCGCGCGCGCGCTGTGTGTGTGTGTGTGTGTATGTATATCCTAAAACAACACACACACACACATACACACATACACACACAGAGTAAGTAGTATTATATTAATGGTTTTCGATTAATCAGATTTTGCCATAACCCGACACATTTGTGCAAAAAGAATACTTATCTTGCTTATTCTAATAATCAATCATCTATTTGGACACTTGATTTTGGAAAAGACAACTAAGATTCGCACTTTATTTGAATTATTTATCAGGTTTAATTCAAATAACTATTCAATAATTCCAGACTGACTGCTTTTAGTGTCGAGAATTTGGTAAACGTTGTTCTAGTTTAGTTACGATAACTGTAAAGATATTCACTAGTGAAAAAGCATTTGAAAATTCTGAAATTTACGTTAGAGAATCATCAGCTTTAATAGATATCTACGATGGCCAGAACGGCCTTCTAAAAGCCGTCTCTCTTCTTGGCTCTAACTAAATTTTGTATTTAAAATTGATTATGATACATCTATGGATAGCAAATCTGTTTATTGTATTGCAATCAGATACACGCTAAACTATATATTTAAAGCTTACATCAAAAATCTCACTCATGTATATACTGTAAAGTGAGGATCACAGAAATAGCAATACATCCACTTTTTTTAAGAACGGTTATTACTCATGAACCATATAAAACAAACTCTCCTTCCTATTTTATTAAGACGATTTAATTGAAAAGGAGGAAATACCCCAAAGAAAGTTTACAAAGAATACCACAGCATTTGCGGAAATAAACATAAAATATGACACAAAAGTACAAATTCATTTTCCAACAAATACAAAAGCAGTCTACAAACAACTTCATGTCATTTGTTCTTTAAATGTATATATAAGAATTTAACGATTTAATAGATTAAGTAGATCCTCGTTCCGATTTGAACTCACCAAAGAGCTTGCTAACCAGATACAGACAAACTGAATTGGTCTTAGACTATTTTCTGGCTACGAATTATGTTACTTAATGATTGATTTCTAACCTCCATGAAGAAGATTCTTCCATCCAATAATAACGAACCCACCATCAAAATATTGATATACTGATTAGACCTGAGTCTATCTCACAGGCAGATATAATAGCATGTGAGAAGATTTCTAACCTCCACGGAGAAGATTATTTCATCCAATAATAACGAACCCACCATCAGAATATTGATATACAGATTAGTCCTGAGTCTATCTCACAGGCAGATATATACTAGCATCTGAGAAGTTCTTATTTCTAACTTCAATATAGTTGTTGTTTTTAAAATTAATGCTGAGGCTACATTTTACAAGAATTATAGTAATGCTGTCTCTTTGAATCTAAAAATATATGAACTTAAGCATGATTACTATGTCATTAATTTTAAACTAAACCAAATGATTTCAAACAGATTACAAAATAAAGCATTTGACAAAGAAATGCTATAATCTCACTAAAGGGAAATAGAATTGCAAATACAATTTGTATGCGGAGAATTGTTATATTTAGTTAAAACGGGATTGGGGGTTGTGATTACACTGCGCAATCCTCACTGACTGTCTATCATTAATTTATTTCTATGATCCAGGGTGAGAGAGGTTGTATCATTCTAATGCTGCTTAGAAAGTTGTATACAGTTTGTTTAAAAACCTTCGAGCAGTGAGATATATTATTAACAGCCCTACTAAGAATTTCGTAAACAAATATCCTTTAAAATAATATCTCTAAAGAACCTACATAGGTGTATGAAATAGTGGGGCTTAATAATTATAATAGTATTGATTACAAAGAGACCAGCAGCATAATTTATATTTGCACAGGAGCCGCTGATCTGTTTCTTGTCAATCAGAAAATACACGAAATGAACTAGTTCAAAGATAATAACTCTCTCTTCTCTCTCTCTCTCTCTTTCTTTATATATATATATATATATATATATATATATATATATATATATATATATATATATATATATATATAATTGCAGCGTACATATAATGTGCATACTATTGGCAGTATATAGTAAATATTAATGTAAATACAGAATGTTAAAATTGAAGTATTGTTTCATTTTAAATAATTAGTAGCTATTTTTAAATAGTTTATTTATAACGCCCACATTACACATTAACATATAATTGAAAAGTACAAAAGTGAATTGCATGCAGTTGACAATCTAGATTAACTTGATGAGTTGCAAATATCTCAATAAGTGCTTCTACATCCAATTTATCTAAACATTCCTACATGCGATGGCCAAGTGCTGCACAATTTACAGTCGTTGTAGCTTGAATCTATACTTTCGCCATCATTAAGCAACAGCTTCAATACACCAAGATTAGAAGCAAATGAAACCAATTCCCATATTACTACTGATATTTATTGATCTGTGGAAACATCTCAACAACTGCATCCAATTATTTATCTTCAAGGCTCGTCTCTGCAATAGTTTCAAACAGGACAATAGTCCGAGCAGGATAAATTTTTATACAACTATGTGTATTATACAGAGCGTAATTCTATTAACCAGACAAAGTGAGTCATTATTAGATTAAACAGATTTATTCAGAAATCAGCTAGAATGCATTTCCTTCATTGTCAATAAGCTCATCTGACATTCTATTCTTTTTTCCTCTGGTGCTCAATTTCTAATGTTTGAGTTTCATCTATCTTCCTCTATGAAACCTTGTCATTAGATTTACAAAGCCTTGCTGTGAACATTATCAAATATTCGTGTTAGTGCCCTCAACCTTGTTGTAGCTGAATCTAACAATCCCCTTGCAGTAAACATAGCTAAACCATTTGTCTGTAGATAACTTGATAAATGGACTGTATATTCAAATATATACAAATAAGTAAATGCTTCAATATGGTTTCAAACCTTAGACTTTGAAGTAAACCAGTTGTGTCTAAATCTTTTATCACTGATAGGCAATTCCAAAGCTTTAGAAAACACTGGCAGCACTCTCATCAAAAGTCCAAATATAGTTGTTGGTACATTGAATTTCATGGCAATATAGTCTTATCAATTATCTTTAATCATTTCAATTTCTTTTCTAAGCTATCATGCTGACCATGTTTGCTTATAGCATCACCTGTTATATTAGATAAACATATTGAGGATAAATTTCTTGATGCTATAATGTTTCAGTCGATAGATCAAAAGGTCATTGTCCTGTGCCGTCATTACATGGCACAACTGAAAGTAATTGCTCACAGATAACACCTTTAAGCACATGCCGAATAATACTGATAGACGGGTGACTGATAGACGGGTGAATTAACTTTTGTTCAGTCAACCGTAATAGAATAATTTTTGCGTAAGAGACTTCATGTCTAATTCTTATTTTATCATATTCTTCAAAATTTGGATTAACATGTTGATAACTGTTTTACTCTGTTATGTAATTAGTCCACTGTGGCCTTTACTGTGAGCGTTTTCCTGGTGTTCTAATCGTTTAGTTCCTTACATAGACTTGTTTTGCACTGCAAATACATAAGCTGCCATAATGGAATCATATCTTACCATCAACTGCACAGTAGCTAAGACATTGCCATGATTCAGAACGCCATTTTAAGAGTATAGGCCAATTGATTTCTGTGACCTCCAAAAGTACTTGCTTTCTTGCCTAAGATCTGTATGATGTATATAATCCTGATGACAATACTTCTCTGCTTCAATCCGTCTTCTTTTCTTACAATTAGTAATGCTGTAAAAGCATTATCTAATGTGCCATCATTAACAACCTGATCTCTTGCTGAACTTTTCTGACATGCGTTTTTGTCGATTTGTGTAAAGCCAAACTCTGGCTTAAACCCCTGTAGTCACTAACGTCACGTACACAGCGTGATTGATACCAAGTATGTGGAGACTCAAAGTCTAACAAGTATGAACAATATAAGCACCCATTTTCTTTTTTACGTCTTATCCATTTTCTTGGAACTGAGTTATTCATTAATTTTCAGTCATACAAACGAGAATCATATGGCTGATTATCAAGTAGCTGAAGTGGATTATCAGATTTCCAGTTTCCAGTAGCTGACCGTTCATTCAGATTCACTTACAGGATATAATTTAAAAACAAAGTAATTGATGCATGAAGTAATATATGATTCCCTGTCTAGGTGTTCAGCTTGGGTTGAGTAGTAAAGGATACACTTGTATTTGTTTCAACATTAAAAAGTGGAGTTCCCTATTCTTGTAACTCACATGTCATTGCGACATAATCGTGAGTGTTGAATCTTACTTCATGATTATTTATTGCAAAACTAGACATTAATGTGTATGTGTGTGTGTGTGGGGGGGGGGTATTATGAAATATGTAATAGACCTATAGCTAATTCTTGCCGTTGTGCTTCTTGTCTCTCTTTCTTTTTAGATGATCGAACTTTATGCCTTTTTCTTTTCAATGATGCTAGGATTATAATGATAAATATGCTCGGATTAAATGTTGTTAATAAAACTTTAGTTGGTGATTAACAATATTGTTTAACAATTGGTTGGTTAAATGGTTAATATAACTTTAAAAAAGATAAATAATATTATTTACCATCACAACCTTATAATAACATTTACTACGGAATGTTTATTTTAGTAGATGAAATGTTTAGATCAGAAATATTAAAAATAAAGGTGTATCAAGCAAGCAAGTGTTCAACAAAACTAAAAGAACTCGGGATATATCTCGAGTAGTCCTAAATTCGTACAACGCATCTCTTCGGTTTTTATATACCCGACATTTAAATGACCTTTTGGGAATTCCTAGAACACCTGGCGCTTTTGTAATGCGCAACATACACTAAGCATAATCACATCATTGAATAGGAACGTTTTCATTTAGTGAGAGCTTTTAAGCAATTTCAATTTAATATAATAGTAGATTTATAATTAATATTTAAAATCCCGGCGGGAAGCATTTCTTCCGAACTTAAACTATAAATTTAAATTTAATTATATACCATGAATCTACAATCGCTTCATACATCTTATTAAGTGAAATATGTTGTTCATATGTTACGTCTAAGCAAAGCGTCAAGTGTTAGAGAAATTATCCGAAAGAAAGAACGCCAAAGGATTTAAATCTGACAAATTGGATCACCCTAATAAAATGACAGCTCACTAAATATTCAAGATGAAGTCCGAGCCACGCATAAAACCTGTAAGGAAAGTAGATTCGGAAGTCCATAGCTGGTCAGCACGTGATCCCAACAAAAATGATTCTCTCATCTGGTGAGAAATAACTGAGGGAACATAAAACCAACTATCAATACATTTGGTATCTGATATCATTCAGACAGTAAAAACTTTCCCACTACTTAAAACTTAATATTTCCTCACACACCAGTTTTAGGATCCTAACTACAAATAAATTGCATCTATTTATATCCCTCTAACCACCCATGGGTTGCTTGATTGCGTGAGTATAGTCCAATTTCTTTTTCCTTTATGTATTTGTATCATTTGCAAACATCTAGAAAAAGGTTTTAACGAAAAGAAAAAAACTACTTCATTTGTAATTTATTTTGTATGTCATTTTAATGATAAATGCTTATTTATATATTCCTAAATAATAGGCACCCTCGGGGTGAGATTAAAATATTAATTCAACGTAAATTCTAGTTGCATAATAACAGTACTTATATTTGTATGCATTAATGTGAATAGAAACACAATTGTTAAAAAAAAACAGCTTAAATTTTCATTCGTAAAGGTTTATATATTGCCATAATATCACTGAGTACTATAGCTTAGGAATTGGAAATATGGCCAATTAGAAAGGGTACTAGAATATCAAATATATTACAATATCTATTATATTTTCATGCTATTACAAGGTCATTAACATTTGTTACATAATGTCTAATGTTTAAGGGGCCAGGAATAAGCTAACAATCTGACAATTCGCTACTGCACGCACAAACACACATTAATTCAAACTCACACACACACACAAACATACACACACATACACACACATACACATACACACACACACACATATATATATATATATATATATATATATATATATATATATATATCCAAGATAAAGAAGTGTACCTTGACATTAACAAGGGAGACAATAATATAAATTAAGTATATATTGTAAAACACTCAATTAGTGGATATCTGAAAATAATGTTATGACACATATGATTTATGCGACGGAAATTGATTATCTATTATGAAGTATAATCACACAACATTTTCAGATGCTACGAGATATTTCCTCATGACAGCACTTCAAAATAGAATGCAAAATGCTTCCTAAAACGATAAATTATTAATAGGAAAGATTCGTTCGGATAACTTTCTATGAATTAGAAGAAAAACAGTAACCATAGACTTTTCAAATCCAGTTATAGTGATAGGATTGGTTGGCTGAAGGTTTTCCCTGTCTTCATGTTTTCTGTGTAAAGCGCAATAAAGCAACCAATGTTAATAGGGGTTTTATATAATTTACTATTATTATTGTTATTGTTATTATTACTATTAATGTTGATGTTATTAACTGCTGCTGCATCGCAGTTATCGTTCACTGAACCGTCAATTCCCTGAATACTTAATCCATTTCTTAGAAACAAATCCTTTTACTTTGACAATATTTGGAGAGTATAATATAATCAAAAGGGGCTTTATAAATCAGTTGCTTCACACTCATATATTCACACATATATGCTCGCTTGCTCGATACGCCGCCTGGATATAAACGCATACACAATAAAATGCAAAGTTCGTATTAATAGGAAATTCATAATTGTGCATTAACATCACAATTGTGTTTCAAGAATAATGTGTTTCGATAAAATCACGATATTCTTAATTAAGTCAATTAAAATAGTGCTACTGTAACGTTTACTGAAGGATAACACTTGTTTAATATTTAGCGATGAGATCTTAAGCTTCCTCATCAAGAATTATCTTTATATCTGATTCGTAGGCTTCCCTCCATATCCTTCGGTCTAGTGATTGATTGTTTTATTAGTGTTTCCCAATCCAACTTAATATAGTGTAAGCTGATTGGTATGACATATTGTAGTTGTATCGATGGCATTGTGCCTCACAAATAATATTGCATGGACGTGTAGAATGTTTGAAAGCTTTCTTTGAAATGGTTTGCATATCGCTTCAGGATTTGCTGCGTTTGAAATTGCAACACCATCGACTACATATTGCCTTTCCTCAATCGATATATTATGACCGGTTATCCATCTCTGTACTTAAATGCGTAACATATTAACACAGCGCTCTATCTAACTACGTATATATCTAGATATCTAGACATGACACCCTTGGGACAACAATTACTACCTCTGCAGGAAACGATCCTAGTAATCGATTAAATGTTTTTTTAGCAATTTTACTCAACTAGAAATTCCCAGTAATATTATAACTAAATTTATAATGCCTTATAGAAAGCCAACGCGGTTTTGTCAATATTACATATACTCAGGCAGTGGCGCAAATTAAAATAAATCAGAGGAACACGAACACTTTGTTGACATTGTGCTTCAATTATATATCCATATGCGTTTTATATTTTAGATTATTCTTTAAGCTAAACAAATAAAACATATTTACTATTAATTAGAAACCAATTAAGCCAATATTTAGTTATTTTTATCAATAGACATTAGTTGCTTTGATCCGTTGAATATTGTAGCTGCATTCCAGGCATGTACATTCCATAGACATAAAACAAAGCACATGCATGTCTAATTTGTATAGGCTTACGGTAAAACGGATTATCACATCTCTACACAAATGATTTCAAGAAACCTGTTTCATGACGATTCTTTCCATTACTGCACTTAAGACAAGGAACGCCTTTCTCGTACATTAAAATAATTCTCTCAATTATCTTTAGCGAGAACGTATTCAAAGTTGATACAATATGTATATACATCGAAATACACAGGACAATTGTGAATAAGTTTTCTAATCTATTTCCTTTCATAATTCGTGCATGATTTATATTTCTGATGTAATTCAATTGAACTAATCAAGATTAATTATCAGTCCATCTCTATATATGGTAGAATAAATAGACAATAAATTAATTTCAAGCCTATCAAATATTTTGCAACGCATTTATTCGCGCGGGCACGCACACGCACACACACACACATTATATATATATATATATATATATATATATATATATATATATATATATATATATATAAAGCGATCATTATGGATGGCGAAATCGATCTCGTTAAGAAATCTTTAACCGTTATTTATTAAAAACATATTATGGCATACTAAATAAGATTTAATATGTTATACATTAACTTGAAACTAGTATCATTCCTAGGTATTTGAAAGGTAATATACTGTCTAAGACTGATAAAGTCTATCCCCGGAAACATTCACTTCTGAAAGAACCTTCTACCAATTAAAATTACGGCCAAGGATATTCCTCCTTCTGATACTAAATTCTATGGATCCGCAGCCCAAGACAGTTTACAATAAATGTGGAACGAATCAGGAAAAGCTCATATAGAAACGATGTACTTTTGAACTATTTGTATTATCAGTTATATTAACGAAATAACAACGACTGATTATATGTGTAAGGTTAAATATAATAAAATGACAAACTTCTCATATTGCCAGTTGATATTAACTAAGAATACATGTTTTGGTCACAACGAATATTCCTGATCAATCTTGGATATCCGTGCCTATTGACGCAATTATATTCAATGTGTTGAATATGAGCCCAGATGTGTCAGGAAATGCGTCAATTTCACGGGAAAACGCATTCAGCGTGTACTACGAATGGAGCAAATGAAGCTTTGATATTATTATCCATTCCATAATGACACTGTCATTCTTGTGTTCGCTTCCTAGTCGCACCTAAAAGATCGATGAATAAACTGATTTTTTCATGCCATCACGAAATCGTACTAATGATTGAAACATTTCAACATCCCTTTTACATCCGCAAAAGGTTATCTGTCAGAGGCGGTTGGGGTTCAATCATCAGTTTATGCACATATAGATATATGTGCGCCGTGTATGTATATACATACACATATATATATATATATAATATATATATATATGTGTGTGTGTGTGTGTGTGTGTTTGCGTGTGCGTGTGTGTGTGTGTGCGTGCGTGTGTGTGTGTGTATGTGTGTGTTTAAGCTGTGTATGTATGTCCGTGCGTGCGTGCGTGCGTATATATATATATATATATATATATATATATATATATGCGTGTGTGCGTGTATGTGTGTGTGTGTGTGGTTTCATATAGAGGCACAGGCACAGAGCATCAACATATCTAAACATCCTTCGAGACCTACCTCCATAAATCTAAATACAACTATACATACATTAACCTAAAATGTGGGGGGTGTTAGGATATATATATATATATATATATATATATATATATATATATATATGTTGGCAGTTGCACAGAACATCAACATCTAAAATTCATTTATAACATATACCTCCACATACTTAACTAAAACTATACATAAATCATACTAAATATAAAATGTTGTACATCTCTACATATCTATACAATCGTAGACCTATATATGTGGCTTGGCTACTCATCAGCCTATGGGCTCAGCTAATCCGCTTTTCTTACGCGACAAATATGTCACGTCCACAGGGAAGGGGCTATATGCAGGCTACGCACAAAAGCGGAATCATGTACAAAGAAAACTAATTAACACCACAGTCGCAGTAAGCAACATGTACGTGTGTTTTAATGGTGAATTAGTATTTACACAACATAACTACTTTGAAACCACAGTTTACAGTGAGCAGTACTTTTCTGTGATTCAAGACAAACCTATACATAGAACATTTCGACAGTTTTGAACTGCGGCACCAACTCAGTAATTAACGACGTAATTGGGTCATGTACTACACATTCAATACATAAATACTATGATTCATCTTCCAGGCTTTCTGGTATAAGTATTATAGATAATTTAATAAGTTCTGAGATCACGATTGTTCCTATGAACTATTCTTGGTTGACTTTGCCAAGTTACGGCATTAGTAAATCCAAAACAAATTTGCGCATTATTCCGTAAGAAATTGTTTATTGATAAGAGTTTAGTGAATAATATAATCAAATTGATGACCACTTACTGATATCGAATTTGAGTACAAAATATGTAAAAGTCGCAAACAGAAAAAAAATTATATTACTAGTTTGTTACTTTATGTAGCTTTCCCTTAGTTATTTAACAGATTCATTATTGATGCAATTATTACACAACTAATATATATAGATGTGTTAATTTTCCTCATAGTAACAACTATCGACTAAAGACGATAAAATCTTGGTATAAACATCCAACTCAGGTTATTTTATTAATTAGTTTGATCAGAAATCCTAGTATAATCATGAATATTTAAAATATATCAGTAAAAATATGATAACGTTATGTTACCCATCTTGGTACTAGAAGGTCATATTTGACTATTATTCATTAATACAACTGTTTTATGGTAGTATGGAGGTTAAAATATTAGTAATTACTAGTTTTACGATAAGATCTTTTTGTCTGAAGAATCTCATCTTTGGTGTTTCTTAATTGATTATATCATAAGTAAAGTTATGTATATAGTCGCAGCCTGGTGATCTTTAGACTACTTGCACAGTATGTGTAAATAAGTTCCTGATATAATTAAGGCATTTAACTCAGATACCTTTGGAATACATGGATTCTGGTGAGAATAACTGGATCCTTTTATTGTTATATTGACATTACAAACTGCTGCCTTATTGAATGGCATTTTACGAAACCGACTTTCTGTAAGCATCACACATTAATATAAAATATTTGATTTATGAAAATCCATATAATGTTAACTCCTGTTTAACCAAAATGTGATAAGTGTGACATTTATCAACTACTGAAGCAGTAAAATAATATTTTTCAGACCTAAAGGTGTTATAAACTATAATATCAGTTCATGTCAAGTAAACTATTATTCATATCTGACTGGTTACATTGCTCCAATATCCTGCTTGTTTTACTATAAATCTACGATAACTATAACAAGAAGGAAAAGTAATATATATAAATTTTCAGCCAGAACTTTTAATTATTTATCTAGGGTTTGTTTTTAAATAACTATTCTATATTCAGAAATGAGACTGTTTTTAGTTTCGATGCTTCCTCTAGCGTTTTTCAAGTTTTGTTTTGCTATTAGTCAAATATTTCAACGGTTAACAAAAATGGGATCTTGAAAAAGATTTAACTCAACTTGGGTTTAAATAATCTATTTGAATTAAAAATATATTAAAATATATTTAGCTACTTCATCTCTCTTTATGACATCACTATTATATACATAATAAGCCATGGTATTTAAAACATACATGGGAATAAAATTGTAAAGGCACGGAGAAAGTGGAAGCTCACTATGTTATATGGAACATAAAAGTATAGAGAAATATTGCCATTTTGAAAGATAATGAAAGTAAGGGGAAGGGTGGAATTTTTAGGTATTCGAACTGTAATCGCTGCCATCTTGTGGAACAAGCAAAATATATCAATATACTGACTCTTTATGGTTCAACTGAGGGTTCAGTGTGCTAATATTTCAGTTGAATATATATATATATATATATATATATATATATATATATATATATATATATATATATATATATATATATATATAATTTGCCTAAGTGTACTGTTCTTTACCATTAATTTCAATCCTCCATGAGGATTCTTTCAACCAATACTTAAAATAAAGCCAGTATCAGTAAACATATGTTGACTCAATCTTCTAACAATGCGGGAATTATTATCTTACCCAGTCCCAATTTATTTATTCCTCATGAATTCAGTTTAAGCATTGGATCTAACAGTTGGAGGGAAGTAGCACTCCTGTTAAGGGGGGGGTTCTCAAATAAATGGATTTGACAGAAGGTATCATTTCCCTGACAGATTCAAGATTGAGGAATGTTGCTTTAGAATTCCTTAAACACTCTCTATTTTCCTTCGAGGAATGAGGAATATGATTTCTATATAGGAAGATTTATATCGCTTAAATGAGAGTTCTAATTGATACTGCGCAAATAATGTCATTTATAATAATTATCAGAACAAATCGAAGAAATATTTCATATTTAGGCTCTAATTGCTCTAAATATGTAAACTACCATCAGAACACAACGCATTGCCTACTTTAGCACAGACTACGTTCTTGTGTTTCAAATAAATCGGAAATATACTAAATCATCCACTTCAAACACGCATTATGGAGTGATTGAACGCCTAATATATACCACAATAGAGAGGAGGCAAACTAGCTAAAAAGGGTACCTGCTGGTACTAAGTTAAGCCTGCGATAACTTAGTTGTTCTATTGCTTTACTAAATGATCGGGTTAAAACAACATTGTTTTCGTTACCTAAATAAAGATAATATATTTTCCGGACAGCAACCGTCCACTGATTCGAAAGAGTCCTATAGGTATTTCACTTCCAGGATGCGACTCCTAACCCCTGACATGCGTTTACATTCAGCCATACAGTGCATGCAACTCCCAAACAATATATAATATATATATATATATATATATATATATATATATATATATATATATATATATATATATATATATATAATAAACACATATCCTAAAGACACGTTTTGTACCAGAATGAGCGTTGATTTATCCGCATATTCGATCTTCTCGGCTTCCTCTGTAAGAGTCGGGGGATGCCGATCTCTAATCTACGATTCTGATCCTAGCCCAAAAGAATCGATTTGAAATCAGAGGACGTAGAACATCGCAGATAAATTATAGCTCTGTCGACCACCAAATCCTACTCTGAAAGGATCCGACAGAAAACAATTCACTCTTTTAAAGCTCGTGCGATAAAACGATTAAAGGCTTGACAATCGAATTACAGTTATCAATAATGTTTCGTCAAAGATGAATGATGTCATGAATTGATCTACCAGTATAGCCAGAATAGTAATAAAGATTAATGACATTTTAAATATTATTGATTTTACTTTGTAATTGACATTCAATAATGATAAACGCGCCAATCGGTTAAGAAATATGGGTGTCATTTATTTTGTGTGAAGTAAGCCAGGCTAATCAACTAAGAGGATAGATTAATCATCTGTTTGTATAATGATCATAGATAAGCTTCATTTTGATAAAACTCTTATTGCTTTTGGTAACTTTGCCACCAAAATAATTTAATCTTTACTAATAATTTCCTTCCGGAATCGTTTTTGTTCTTATTTTGTCTGTCGAAGATCAGCTAAGAAATAATCCTTCAAGTTAGATTCAATAGCTCCTTCTGTTAAAAGTATTTTTTTCATAAAGTTGTTTACAAACAGAAAAATTGTCTGTGTTTCAGTGATACTCTTGCCACCTATTTTCAACAATATAATGTTTTAGTCATCATTGCCATCACTGTGTTATTTCTGTAGAAAGAAACTACTCTAGCGATATAGTTTGTTTCAGAGATAATGCACAAATCGAATGAGCACCAAAATTTAGTGATAATTGTAACTAAACTTGATTACGAAAGTTATTCTCTTCGAAAATACTGAGCAGACAAATCTGGCATCATTGGTATTCTACGAGCTGTGGTTCCAGGAAGATATTCCTCACTCTCTCCAGAAGAGAGTTTCTTGGTCTTCCGTTACCCGGTGTTCTTCCCATCCTTACATTAGTTTTCAAAACATATTTGCTGAAGGGTGTGAGGTCAGTAATCTGTAAATATGTAATCCACATAGCAACAGTAATCGTGTTCTACATCTACGATGCAATAAAGCATTCATTTACTGATATATATTTGATCTAAATGGCAGAATACGCCAGTTCTCTTGGTGGTGTCTATTTTTTTGTTTTTCATTTAAATATTTATGCCTAGATTACCTTAATATTTATATAATATCACTTTCTACATAATTAAAATCGTCACAAAAATAAATTATGTTTTTCTTACAGTTTATGTGTAATGTATATACATAAGAAATTTAAACCGATATAAGAATGTTTTAAATGTAGCATTTTTCCAGGGGACGAAGGATTAAACATAAGAAGTATCATAACACCAAATGCAATAATTTCGGTGTTAGTGGTTCCATGCGATAACTCGCACAATGCACTAGATGTGGACTTCTGAGTGTCAGAATGTCTGTTAATTAGAAATTCATCGACAACTGAGTTTTCAATTTTATATTCACTTTAAGTATCAAGTTAAATTCATATTCAGTTTCAATTTCACTTGAATTTCAGCTGGTCAGCATTATCTATAGGTGCTGATGTAGGTCTGGTTATAGGTGGAAACAAATAGGGTTGTCTGTGACTTCGAAGGGTTCTTCGCCAGTGCTGTGGGAAATGAGCTTCAGGAAGATAGAGTGAGTTGTTTTTATTTCTACTTTTGTTAGTCACTGTTTGCCGGAGCTGTGGCTGTCACGGGCATACCGGAGACATGACCCTTATGGAAAATGTGTCAGATTGGGTTTTTTCTCCACGTGCTGTTAACAATTAGCTATTACGGAACAAACCTTCTGGTATTCCAGGGCCTCACGTTCAACATGTCTCATTATGCGATATTCAGTCTTACGCGACTATGTGGTGTAAACTCATAAAAACTAGTTCGATGGCGACTACGTTTCAGTGATGTATAACATCAACAATAGAGATTTTTACAGTCTCACACTCACTAGGTGGAAAGTGCCTTATTTATTCACCCCTTCCTTTGATCAATATTGCTCGTTATAATTGATTTTGCCAGATATTAATTTTATCATTGTCATTACGGTGCTGTGAATTCTTAGCAAAACTATTGTGAAACACAATATATAATTAACAGTTTTCAATTCACATTTTTTGTTCATCACCTAATGGTTTCCAAGCCAACGTAAAGGTTAAAACCTATCATTCGCCCAAAGCAGATCAATGTCCACTTTGAAAGCGGAACTATGGAAAATTTGTAATCCAGAATTCAATGTCTCAGACTATAGTATGAAAATAGCAATAACGCCGTGACTGAGTACTGGACATATATGGGGGAGGGGGGGTAATATAATAATTGGTACATGGTACATGGATTTATATGTAATCGTTTTCACCTAGCTGATCAGCTATAAATCTATGACAGTTACATATTTGTATACCAAAAAACGCAGGATTATTCTTTTTGGGGAAAAGGGGTTAAGGTAGCTGTTGTGAATAGCATCATTTGGGTTGTTTATATGATGTATATGGGGTTCCTTTGTGGACTCTTTGTTATTGTCCTTATTTAGAGGTTTAATACTGTAACCACAACCACCATTAAGAAAAGGCGAAGGGTTGTAGAGAATTATTAGCCTCTTATTTAAGCAATAAAGCCGAATATCCCAAACACAATTGCATGAATTCTATTTCGGATTTTTCAAACAGCGTTGTGCTTTGTGAGATGCTGTCATGGCAAATTAGGCTTATAATATCCAGGAAACTTTAAGGTATGAAGACAGTTCCAATTTATTACATAGGGAGTGGTATTAATACAAAGACAAGAAATTGTCACCCGTTCTACGATTGTGCCGACAGCTAGTATAGTAATTGACCTCTTCGAAGTTAATAATATTATTACACACGAAGCTAAAAGAGTTTTTTTTTTAAATTGGCAGGCATGGATTGTCATCAGCTGTTTATCCTAATATATATAAAACAAAGACAGTCTGAAGTAACACAGAAACATCGAAAAATGATATCCACAATAAACTTATATTGAGCCCTCAATCTTGTATCATTAAATATATTATTGCAAGCGATATTCACGCACACGCACAAACACACACACACACACACACACGGAAACACACACACATACACAAACAAACACACACACACACACATATATATATATACATATTCACCGTTTCACTGGAAACGAACTATTGCAGATATATATATGTGTGTGTAGGTGTGTAGGTGTGTAGGTGTGAGTGTGTGAGTGTGTGTGTGTGTGTGTGAGTGTGTGAGTGTGTGTGTGTGTGTTTTAGCTGTGTATAATAAGGCACAGGCACAGAGAATCTCGAACCGTGAATTCAAACTCTGGACGTTTCTTCAGGGGACTGAATCCAGAGTGGCGACTTTTCTTGCTGAGACATGTGTAATGTCTCACCAGTCCCTAAGCCGCCAAGCAAAAACAGAAAAGCGAATCACCTACAGCCGTGGAGTTTGGGAGTAGAACACCCAAGTCAGATCACGGCAGTAGTGAGAATGTTTAGATTAATTATCTAAGCAGCCCTATTTATAGCTATTTTTTAATTGCTGTATCTTTCTTCAAAGCAATACTATATAAACCATATAACCCAATTGTCACTGTCTTCAAAGATCAGTTTTTACAACGGGCAGGCGTCATGAAGCGACTACTATTAAAACTGTTTATCTTAATTACTATTAAAAGACTGACATCTGCGCTGAAGCAGACCGTAATAGCGCGTCATAGCTTCCGTACTGTTTGAACTATGCTATCATTTTCAAACCTGACCTAATTTATGCTATTCTAACTATTGTAGTTCTTAAATGTTATTTATGACAAGCAGATTAGAGCTAATCTTGAACTCATAGTACAAACTGGACATAACTGGACCTAGGAAAGATAATTCTATTCCCACATACAACCAAGGTGTTTAAGTTTATATAAAACCCACCAAGCGCGGCTGTGTCCAATACCCCGAGATCATATTGATCATAACGAG